>CM044008.1:62403176-62605676 GCA_024085815.1 Flaveria linearis
ATATACGTTTTTGGGAAATAAATAAGTAAATAAATGACATCCAAATAAAAATTGAAAAGTTTTTGTGATGTCCTTAAAGGAAATAATCTAGTATAAATATTCAATCATGTAAAATGAAACACTTTTATCTAATTCCATCTGTGTGTGAGTTTATTTTTGAGCCTTAAACAACTTTTGTAATTTTACTTTCATTCTGGATTTAATTGAGAGTGCCTTATGATATGTGTGATTAGAACTTGCTTTGGGTATACATTTCGAGACCTTAATTAGTATTTTTTTACACAAAAATGAGTTAGGCATTAGGAAACCTTAACCATTCAAGCCACAACCAATTTCCTTTAACTTTCCTTACCCGAACGTCAACCCTAGTCAGCCCCGTTGAGCTTAAACGTTTTTATTTTAATCACACCACCACTTCATCATAATTACATAAGCGTAATCTAATTCGGATAATAGCCTTTATCCTCTGATTTTAAATCCAATAGTTTCAACCTTGTTTTAATTTGTTTTTATTTCTATTTCTAAAACCCTAAAAACCCTAATTTACATCAATGTAACTTATCATTTTCCTAAACAAAAATCAAATCTGGTAGTCAGTTTTTAAGGTTGTTGAGTAGGCTAGGTGTGTCCATGGATTGATACTCGATTCTTACCATCACTATATTACCTCACGATAGGTACACTTGCCTTTTTTGTGTGTAGTTTAGTATAGTAATAACCAACTAAAACTGAATCTGTACGAAAAAACCTTTATCAAAATATATATACTTTTCACACGCATCAAGTTTTTGTAATATCCCCACACTTAAACTTTTGCTTGTCCTCAAGCAAAATCACTCCAAATAGCAACACCACTAAAAACTTAATAAATCAAGATAAATATGTCTTTCGAGAACTATACAAGCAAACTTGGTGTACCCAAATATAAACAATGAAGCGAATGTGTAATGATATCCTTTCAAGCAATAGAATGGTTTATAAAGATTTTTAACATGTAAAAATTCATATTTCTTACAAGGTGCACTCACACTCAGCTTTATATATGGAATCATACATATGATGAAGTATGACTAATACGCTCAATTGCCTAGTATGAATACGTGTGAAATCATATGCTTGCATAAATCATTAAGTCTTTGATGGGTTGTAACTTGCCCCGGGTTTAGGGTTTGGATTAATTGGGGAAAAAGTGGCAAAATGTTAATGACGATCATGTTGGCTTATTTGATCGATATAAACTAACAGGAAAGTAATAAAAATATTTCCCCATACAATACTCAAGCTACAAGGGATATGCAAACTCGAGGACTCGTTTATGGTCAGATTGTCAAGACCGTATTGCATTTTCAAAAGCTGTACCTCCTCCTTAACCCGAATATATACGTAGCTATCCTTTTTTTAATGGTCGTTCGGCTTGGAGCCTAAAAGCACCCAACGGATTTGGATGTTGAATTTTTGGATTCGACTTGGTTTTTGCTGCATTTTCCTTCGTGAAACCAATTCTCCCCTAGTTGGGCATTTTTCATACCATTTTTTTTTTCTTTCTTGATCACATATTTTGAAGTACCACAAAATGACAGAATTAGTTTTCTTCTTCCTTCTTTTTTATTCTTTTTTTTCTTCTCTCTCTTTTTTTTGAAATAAGCCAAAACATGTCTTAACAATAAAGGGTTTTGTTGAAGTTGTTTTTTTATTTTTGATTTATTTTTATTTTTGGTTTAGTGCTTAGTGGTTTGGGCGATGGAAAATGAAACAGTTTTAAGCTCGACGGGGCTAACTAGGGATAACGTTTGGGTAAGGATATTTGAAAATGGTAAAGGCTCGAATGTTGGGTTTTCCTAATTGCCTGAATCCTTTTTATTCAAGAAATACTTATAAGGTTTTGAAATGTATATCCAAAACAAGTTCTAATTCACACGCAACATAAGGCACCCTCAATATATCCATAATGAAAGCAAAATTGTATAAATGCAAAGCTTGTTTAAGGCTCAAAAATAACTCACGTAACGGATGGAATTGGGTATAAGTGTTTCATTTTATATGTTTGAATATTTTCACCAACTTGTTTTGCGTTTCAATATATCACAAAAATAAAAACATTTTTAAGGTTATTTGGGTTTACTTTATTTGCTTATTTATTTCCTGAAAATGTATATTTATATTTTGTTTTATTAGAAATTGTTTCATGTTTTCGGTGTTGTTACCACAAACATTAAAACTAGAGTGACTTTTTGCCAAAGATTTAATTATAAGTTGGACATATTTAAAAGCAAAATATCAAGCTTGTATACCCTTCCCCACACTTAAACTTCACATTGTCCTCAATGTGATTCACAATAAATATTAAGTAGAGAAAGGCAAACGAAAACTCCCCAAAAATGATTAGTCAAATGCGTGCGATCATTTTTCCACGGCCACCTTGAAAAAGCACAAAAGAATACATCGGGATTAATCTAAAACATCACCAAATTATTTAAAACAAAAAATTAAAGTCTTAAGCACACAAAATAAAATAAAATAAACAGACATAAAATAAGATAGAGCCATGTTTTGGTTACGGGTCCTTGGCTAGACCCTTCCCCACACTTAGTTTTTAATGAGCTGGAGGTTTATCATCCCTGAGAAAATCTTAGTTGGTACATCAATTTAGCCATTAACCGATTACCATTGACTTTGAAGCTCAGTCCCTCATTGTTTTCAACCTTCATAGGATTATGTGCATTCATTTCTTCTTTTTTATAATTATTTTAATTTTTTTATAATAAATTTTTTTAAGTAAAACAAAATAGTCAAAAATTTGGATTGTCTTTCAAACTACCATGTGTCCCCGGTAACGGCGCCAAAAACTTGATGCGTGCAGAGAGTATATATATTTTGTAAAGGTTTTTCGCACAGATTCAATTTTAATTGGTTATTACTAATACTAAACTACACACACAAAAGACAAGTGTACCTATCGTGAGGTAATATAGTGTTGGTAAGAACCGAGTATCAATCCGTGGACACACTGAGCCTACTTAACAACCCTCATAATTGACTATCAATTTTGACTTAGAAAATGATAAGTTAAATAAAATAACAATAAATAAAGATAGATAAAGATAGATTGATACTTTCGGTGATTCCTTCACTGAAGTAAGACTGTTATCCTAATTTAGATTACACTTATATAACTGTGATGAATTGGTGGTGTGATTAAAGATATTGATTAAAATAATTGTGTTAATGTTTATAAATGTGAGCTGGCGCGATTACTCGTCTATCGGCCCCGTAGTGACTAGGACCACGTCAGGTTGAGATTTACTGCTTAGGTCAAAACCGTAGTAATGTAGGTAAATCTTGTGTGACCTTTTCGACATACAATTTCTGAAAATATAACTTAATGTAAGAAGGAGTTGATCAAGTTCCTTTCTAACATACCATTAATTTTAGAAAACTATAATAATTACTGTAGATTTCTCAGACTAATAAAAGTGAACCCGTAAATGATCAGAAAGTTAAGGTGATATGATTTCTAATAACCATCTCTAGTAAATTAGCCATGGATTTATTATGAAGACCGGTTTCAAGAATAAAAGTTGATCATACATTTTTCAATCGTGTATGACAATAAAAAATACAAATCATAAGTTTATAACTTCCTATTCAAATGTAGGTGCTACACATCGGACCACCATAGCATTTACACAATATATATCACACCATTAGTTCATCAGAAACTACATAAAGTTGCACTAAATTAGGATAACAAATGAAGTTTAGCTCATAATGAGCTTGAACATAACAACAAAGATTGAAAATAGTAATGAAATCATCAATAAATTAGAGCAATCAAACCGGTGATTCACTATGGATGATGTTAGAGGATCCCGAGCTTCTTCTAAGTGTTGAATGGACTTCCAAAACCTTTTAAGGACCTCCAAAGGCTGGGTTCCCGAGAAGGAACACCAGTACTTCACCTCCTAAAAGCTACTCTCAAAGTTGCAAATGAAGTCCTATTTATAGGCTTTCTAGAGTGTTTAAGCACGGCCCCGTGCCTAAAAGGCACGGTCCCGTGATAGTACGGTCCCGTGATAGTCCCGTTAAATATTAAAAATTTGAGCAGCGGAATTAATTTAACAAAAGTCATTCATTTCATTATAATCACTGTTGTTAAGCAATACACCATAGTTTAATCATGTTACAAAATAATTGTTCAATTGCATTACGTAACAACAGTATTATTATGTAAGAATGGATGTCAGTCATGCCCTGCCTAGTAGCTCACCCGCGTGCCATCCTCAGCAGCATTTTTACCTGTCAACTGAAAAATGCATAAAAGTTAGTGTTGCTGAGTGAGTCCTAGGTTTATAATAAAACATACTTTACTTTCGTTTAAGAACCATTCTTTACTTTTGCATGCGATCACACATCATACGTACACATAGGTAATATCATTAATATCTTCATCATCGTTCATTTCATACTTTTATCATTATCTTTCCGAGTCTTTTGCGACAACAGAGTCGCTCACCTCATTAGCAATCTCATGGATTGCACTTTATCCGAGTCTTTTGCGACACAAAGTCGCTCACCTCATTAGCAATCTCAATGATTGCACTTTATCCGAGTCTTTTGCGACAACAGAGTCGCTCACCTCATTATCAATCTCAATGATTGACCCTATGTGCATCCTTCAGGGTAGCTAACCCGCATCACAGTAGAGCTAACAACAACAAGGCCGTGCACCTCTATATATTTGCTTGCAACACTTTTATTCATTTATTTACGTTCCACTTTTCTTCATCATTAATCTTTCACTTTATTAATGATAATACTTTCTGTTTCGATCATAAACATACCACGTAAAGTCATACAATAATAATATTAATAACATTAATAATAAGGTTAACAATAATGATAATAATAATAAGGAATCATAAAAATTGTCATGATTACGCTTGGAATTACGCATTTATTAACCCTAGTCAAACATTGTTCAAACCCTAATTGCACAGACTCCCGTAAAATTCCTGAAAGTAAATTCTAAGTGTTGGGCGCATGGGCCCTGTTCAGATGCATGGGCCCTGTTCAGACGTCTGGCCCTGCACTTGGTCATCCTAAGCAAACTTTCTAGACTGTTGGGCACTATTCAGACGCATGGGCCTAATTTAAACGCATGGGCACTTAGGCGGTTGGGCACTATTCAGGCCTTTGGGCCTACACTTAACCGTTTTTTCCCTTAGACCCATGGGCTTGTTTAGGCGCATGGGCCCTGTTCAGACGCATGGGCCCTGTTCAGGTGGTTGGGCATTTTGGGCGGTTGGGAACACTTAGGAAGTTAAGCCGTTGGACACATGGTCCACTGTTTAGACGTTTGAGCATCTAACTTCTATTATTCAGCCTATTTTCAGTCCCAAATTTACACCGAACATGTTCTAAGCTTAGTTCTTGCATTCTAAGCAACAAAATACATACTTAGTCATATCCATAACATTGTTTACACCCAAAACATACACCCACCCACATACAACTTCACACGCACATACGGGTAGAAAGTTGTTTCTATAAAAACATTCACACATGGATTTTCCAGCCCCAAAATCCTTAAAAACATGTTAAAAAGGGGATTCTAGAACTCACCTTAGTTTGTTCTCGGGTTTGAACCCTTCCTTGAGCTTCCCAGACGCTTCTAGCACCTAAAACCCCCACACACACACAACCCGAACACATAATCACATCTATAAGCACATAACCGAGAATAGAAACTTGTAAAACATCATAAAACCGAGAATTCTTACCAAAAACTTCGAATTTCTTGCTTCTTCTAAAATTCTCGAGAAAATTCTCTGCTCTTCCTCTTTCTCTCTCTAACAAAATCCAAATGATAAGGTGTGAGAAGCAACATGGGCGGCCATGTTGCTTTATTCACCAACTTTTCTATAGTTGCGTCCTTTTCGATATTTTCAACCCCTCAACTTGGGTCAACTTACATTTTCTTTCTTTTCCTTTGCTTTTATTCTTTCTTTATACCTTTAAAAATAACCGTGTGTTACAAGTCCACCCCCCTTATATAGGTTTCATCCCCGAAACCTGTTATTCCTCAAACAGATGAGGGTAATGCTGCCTCATCTCTCCTTCAACCTCCCATGTGGACTCGGATCCGTTCCTGTGCTTCCACTGTACATGCACAAGAGGAACCACTTTATTCCTTAACCTCTTCTCCTTACGATCAATGATCTCCACTGGTTGCTCCACGTAATTGAGCCGTTCAACCACTTCGATGTCCTCCAGTGGTACAATCATATCCTCGTCTGCTAAACACTTTCGCAGGTGAGATACATGGAATGTCGGGTGAATTCCACTTAACTCATCTGGTAGTTCCAACCTATAGGCTACCTCTCCTACTCGAGCAATGATTCAGAAAGGGTCTATATACCTTGGGCACAACTTGCCCCGCCTTCTAAACCAAATAATACCTTTCCAAGGTGAGACCTTTAACATAATCCTATCACCCACCTGGAACTCAATCGGTCTACGCCTCTTATCGGCATATGACTTCTGTCTATCTTTAGCTGCCTTCATGAAGGCTTTGATCTTTTCGAGCTTCTCCGTCGTATCCTTGATCACCTTGATGCTCCCTAACTCCTTCTGACCAATATCACCCCAGCAAACGGGGGTCCTACATCTCCTACCATATAGCATCTCGTAGGGTGGCATGCTAATGCTGGCACGATAACTGTTCTTGTACGAGAATTCGGCTAACGGCAGGTGGTCATACCAACTCCCTTCGAAATCGATCACACATGCTCGAAGCATGTCCTCGAGTGTCTAGATCGTCCTCTCAGACTGGCCGTCCGTCTGACCATGATAAGTCGTGCTGATGTGTAGTCTCGTCCCCATCGCGTCGTGGAATTTCTTCAAAAACTTAGATGTAAACCGAGTGTCATGATCAGACAATCTCTTTGATAAATAGATCCGGGAGCCTTTCAGAAGAATAAGTCTCTCGGATCGGTAGGAAGTGAGCACTCTTCGTCAGACGGTCAACTATCACCCATATAGCGTCATATCCTTTTGGGGTACGTGGTAGCTTTGTAATATAGTCCATGGTGATATGCTCCCACTTCCACGCGGGTATATCCAAAGGTTGGATCTTCCCGTATGACTTTTAATGCTCTGCCTTCACTTCCAAGCAACTAAGGCATTTACACACATACTCCACTACATCACGTTTCACACCAGGCCACCAGTAGTCTTTCTTCATGTCGTGGTACATCTTGGCAGCACCAGGATGAATGGAGTATCGAGTCTTATGAGCCTCATCCATGATCCTTCCACGTAGATCCCCGTAACGAGGAATCCACATTCGCCCATATCGGGTTCTAACACCGAAAGTGTTTTCACCCAACTCTACGTCTAGACCTCTCATTCTTTCAGAGTTAAGAGGATCATCTTTCAAAGCCTCGTCTTGGAACTCCTTGACCTGCGTCATCACGTCAGAGGTCATAATCAACTGATAAGCCTTCACCCGAATCGGCTCGGGTCTCTCCTTTCGGCTAAGGGCATCTGCCACCACGTTGGCCTTGCCGGGATGGTAATGGATTTCGCAATCGTAATCCTTTATGAGCTCCAACCATCGCCTTTGCCTCATATTTAAGTCTTTCTGCTCAAAGAATTACTTCAAGCTTTTATGGTCTGTGAAGATGGTGCACTTCGTCCCGTATAGGTAATGCCGCCAAATCTTCAACGCAAAAACCACCGCAGCTAGTTCTACATCGTGCGTGGGATAGTTGGCTTCGTGGGGTCTTCAGCTGTCGGGATGCGTAGGCTATCACCCTTCCGCGTTGCATCAATACGCAACCTAGCCCAGAATAGGATGCATCCGAATAACCCACTAAGTCTTCATTATCTTCGGGTAATGTCAAGACAGGAGCTCGTATTAGTCTCGTCTTTAACTCCTCAAAAGCAAACTCCTGTTCTCGACCCTACACGAACTTCACATCCTTGCGAGTCAACTTTATCAAAGGTGAGGCTATCTTGGAAAAGTCTTGAATAAACCTCCTGTAGTAGCCCACCAATCCCAAGAAGTATGAATCTCGGATGGTGTCTTAGGAGACTTCCATTGCATCACGGCCTCAACCTTTGCCGGGTCCACCATGATTCCCTCCGCATTTACCACGTGACCCAGAAACTGCACCTCACGTAACCAAAAAGCACACTTGGAGAACTTAGCATACAGCTTCTCCTTTCTCAATGTCTCCAACACTTCCCGAACGTAACCGGCATGCTCTTCTTTGCTACTTGAATAAATCAGGATATCATCGATGAATACAATCACTGATTTGTCCAACATCGGCCCACACACTCGATTCATCAAGTACATAAAAGTAGCTGGCATGTTAGTTAGACCAAAAGACATCACGAGGAACTCGTAGTATCCATAACGCGTACGGAAAGCTGTTTTAGGAATGTCTTGCTCCTTTACCTTTATATGATGGTAGCCAGATTGAAGATCTATCCTCGAGAACCAACTGGCACCTTTGAATTGATCGAACAAGTCATCAATCCTCGATAGTGGATACTGATTCTTCACCGTCAACTTATTCAAGTCATGGTAGTCAATATACATCCGCATGCTACTGTCCTTCTTCTTTACAAACAAGGCCGGAGCACCCCAAGGAGAGATACTCGGCCTGATGAAACTCTTATTGAGCAACTCTTGCAGTTGCTCCATAACTCCTTCATCTCAGTCGGGGCTAACCGATACGGTGCCTTAGCAACAGGCTGAGCACCGGGTATCAAGTCAATTTGAAATTCGATTTCGCGATCCGGTGGCACACCTGATAAGTCCTCTGGAAATACATCGGGAAAGCCACACACCACCGGTACATCAGACACTTGTGGTGTTGACGTGTCCACATCCTTTACGTAGGCCAGATAAGCGCTACATCCACGCCTCATGCATCTTCCCGCCACTTCCATTGAAATCACTTTTTGAATCGTTGTAACTCGATCATCGTATATCGTCACCGAACTCCCATCTGGCGCCGTCAGTCTAATCATCTTCTTACGACACACGATATTCGCTTCATAGGTTGCTAGCCAATCCATCCCTAGTACTACATCAAATCCACCTAGGGGCATCACATGTAACTTAGCAGCAAACCTACGACCCTCTAGTTCTATGGCGCAGTCCTCTATCATATCAGTAACTCTATTGGACTTACCAATAGCAGTTTCCACATCGAAGGGCTCATCGATACGTCTACTAGTAACGGGCAATTTAGCACAGAAAGTAGCAGAAATAAAACTCCTACTAGCATTAGAATCAAATAACACAAAAGCAAGAGTTTGATTTACTAGAAACGTACCTGACACAACATCGGGGTCCGTCCTAGCCTCCTCCCTGGTCATGGTGAAAGATCTGGCGCTCGCCATCTGCCCTTCAGTTCCGGTAGTCTTCGTCGCCCCGGAACCGTCCACCCTCGGCCTTCTACAATCCCTGCTCATATGGCCTTCCTCGCCGCAGGTATAACACCTCAGCGCCTTATAGTCTCTATAGATGTGGCCCGGCTTACCACACTTGAAACACACGTTGAGCCCCAGCCTACACTCCCCCGTATGCTCCTTCTCGCACTTGCCACACCTCTTGGGTCCCGAGCTTGATGACCCCACCCTACGGTCATCCATTCTCATCTTCTTGTTGTTCGGGACGAAACCACCACGCCCGAACCACTTTCCGTTCCAGTTCCGGTCACCACCACCAGCTTTCTTCACCTCCACCACCGTCACCTCCCTCTCATCGTAGAGCCTCCCGGCCAAATCAACTGCCGACCTAAAAGTGCTTGCTCGAGCAGCGATCAAGTGCCTACGAATGTCGGCTGGCAATTCTTGGATGTACCGATTGATCTTTCGGGACACCGGCGTCACCTGATCCAGTACCAGTTTCGCCATCTCGTTAAATTTAGTGGTGTACTGCTGTTGGGTCACGGTTCCCGGCTCGAGTTGTAGGAACTCCCTCTCGATCTTATCGAGTTCCTTGTGCGGACTGAATTCTTCAATCACCAATTGCTTCAGCTTCTTCCATCGCATCTTCCCGATGGCTCTGGCACCCTCAGCTTGGGTAATATTGTCCCACCAACACAACACTGAGTCAACAAAGGAGTGAGTCGTGAACTTCACCTTCTGGTCTTCACGACACTCACTGATTTCCAACACCGCCTCCATCTCCCTTACCCAGCGGTGAGCGGCAGCAGCATTGCCATTACCATCGAAGGTCGGGGGCTTGCACCTTTGGAATGCCCCGTAACTGCACCCCTTGGTAGTCACCCCCACTACATCATCCACTTCTTCGTCAGACAATACAGTCTCAGGCTCTGGGCGTTCCTCCTCCCCTCTGCTCTCCTTGCCCGTTGATCCCTTCCTATTCTCCTTCTCCTTTCTCTCCTCGCTTCTCACAGCCCTAATGACTTCAGTCACCACAGACTGTAAAACTGTCTGCATGACCTGGTGCACTTCATCAGCAATCACCTCCCTAGCTGAGGCATTCAGGCTGGCATCCTCATTCTCCTCACTTTGGCCATGAACCTCAGGGTTCTCACGAGCCGTCTCAGGAGCCTCAGTACTACTCCTAGTCACACGTGGCCGACCTCTGCCTCTAGAAGCCTTGCAAGACTTCTGTCCAGCCATTTCCTAGATGCTATAAGATTCAAACACTAACACAGTCATTCAAGTTAATAGCTCAGTTTATGTCAAGTATAGTAAGTCCCTAATGACAATGGCCAGTTGTGATTAGCCACTTACTTTACTCTTCACACCCCAAGCATTTCCTATCCTGACTACATCAGTATCTAAATATACTACGAACACATAAGTCAAATAGCACACGCACATAATACTGATTAATTTTAAGAAAAGAAATACCTGATGGCACGTAGCTACTCGGGCTGACATCCCCCTTTCTGTCCCATTTTCAGTTTAAGTTTAGGTTTCATTTGAAAGTATTTACCCATTTCACTAAAACTTTGGCTCTGATACTAACGTGTAAGGCCACGTTCCCGGGCACCACACAGTTGGTCATTCACAGCAATAATTACATAAAACATTAAATATTAAAAATTTAAGCAGCGGAATTAATTTAACAAAAGCCATTCATTTCATTATAATCACTGTTATTAAGCAATACACCATAGTTTAATCATGTAACAAAATAATTGTTCAAGTGCATTACGTAACAACAGTATTATCATGTAAGAATGGACGTCAGTCATGCGCTGCCGAGTAGCTCCACCCGCGTGCCATCCTCAGCAGCATTTTTACCTGTCAACTGAAAAATGCATAAAAGTCAGCGTTGCTGAGTGAGTCCTAAGTTTATAACAAAACATACTTTACTTTCGTTTAAGAACCATTCTTTACTTTTGCGTGCGATCACACATCATACGTACACATAGGTAATATCATTATTATCATCATCATTCGTTCATTTCGTACTTTTATCATTATCTTTCCGAGTCTTTTGCGACAACAGAGTCACTCACCTCATTAGCAATCTCAAGGATTGCACTTTATCAGAGTCTTTTGCGACACAAAGTCGCTCACCTCATTAGCAATCTCAATGATTGCACTTTATCCGATTCTTTTGCGACAACAGAGTCACTCACCTCATTACCAATCTCAATGATTGACCCTGTGTGCATCCTTCGGGGTAGCTAACCCCCATCACAGTTGAGCTAACGACAACAAGGCCGTGCACCTCTATATATTTGCTTGCAAGACTTTCATTCATTCATTTACGTTCCACTTTTCATCATCATTAATCTTTCACTTTAATAATGATAATACTTTCTGTTTTGATCATAAGCATACCACGTAAAGTCATACAATAATAATATTAATAACATTAATAATAAGGTTAACAATAATGATAATAATAATAATAAGGAATCATAAAAACAACCATGATTATTCTTGGAATTACGCATTTATTAACCCTAGTCAAACATTGTTCAAACCCTAATTGCACAGACTCCCATAAAATTCCTGAAAATAAATTCTAAGTGTTGGGCGCATGGGCACTGTTCAGACGCATGGGCACTGTTCAGACGCATGGGCCCTGTTCAGACGTCTGGCCCTGCACTTGGTCATCCTGAGCAAACTTTCTAGTCGGTTGGGCACTATTCAGACGCATGGGCCTGATTTAGACGCATGGGTACTTAGGCGGTTGGGCACTATTCTGGCCTTTGGGCCTACACTTAACCGTTTTCCTTAGACGCATGGGCCTGTTTAGGAGCATGGGCCCTGTTCAGATGCATGGGCCCTATTCAGGAGGTTGGGCATTTTGGACGGTTGGGAACACTTAGGAAGTTAAGCTGTTGGACAAATTTTTGGAAGTTAAGCCGTTGGACGCATGGTCCACTGTTTAGACGTTTGAGCATCTAACTTCTATTATTCAGCCTATTTTCAGTCCCAAATTTACACCTAACATGTTCTAAGCTTAGTTCTTGCATTCTAAGCAACAAAATACATACTTAGTCATCTCCATAACATTGTTTACACCTAAAACATACACCCACCCATATACACCTTCACACACACACACGGGTAGAAAGTTGTTTTTCTAAAAACATTCACACATGCATTTTCCAGCCCCAAAATCATTAAAAACATGTTAAAAAGGGGATTCTAGAACTCACCTTAATTTGTTCTCGGGTTTGAACCCTTCCTTGAGCTTCCCAGATGTTTCTAGCACCTAAACCCCCCCCCACACACACACAACCCGAACACACAATCACATTTATAAGCACATAACCGAGACTAGAAACTTCTAAAACATCATAAAACTGAGAATTCTTACCAAAAACTTCGAATTTATTGCTTCTTCTAAAATTCCCTAGAATTCTCTGCTCTTCCTCTTTCTCTATCTAACAAAATCCAAATGATAAGGTGTGAGAAGCAACATGGTCGGCCATGTTGCTTTATTCACCAACTTTTCCATAGTTGTGCCCTTTTGGACAATTTCAACCCCTCAACTTGGGTTAACTTACATTTTCTTTCTTTTCCTTTGCTTTTATTCTTTCTTTATACCTTTAAAAATAAACGGGTGTTACACTCAGATGTTGTCGAGCACAGCCCTGTGTTCAATGGGGCACGACCCCGTGTTTGTGGTGGGGCACGACCCTGTGTTTGTGGTGGGGCATGGCCCCGTGTTTGTGGTGGGGCATGGCCCCGTGCCGTGCCTCGGGTCAGGGAATCGTACTTTTTGTCCTGTCGAACTGACAAACACGGGGGTGTGTTTCAAGCTGGGCATGGGGACGGCCCCATGCTTGAATTCCGGAGCTTGGTTTACTTCAATTTCTTCCTTTTTAAGCTCCTTCTGTACATCTTGGTCTTTTCCAAGCCTGAAAACACAATATGAACAATTTAAGTATCAAATCATCACTTTCAGTAAGAATTTCTTAGATAATTGATATGCAATTGATGTGTTTTATATGTATAATTTGGAGAACATCAGGTTTAAGTTAAAAATTCATATTTTGTTTTAACTTTCCTTACCCGAACGTCAACCCTAGTCAGCCCCGTTGAGCTTAAACGTTTTTATATTGATCACCCGAACCACTAAGTCACTTACAAAAAGAAGGCCTTCAACAAAACCTATTTTTCGTTAAAGACACGTTTTTGGCTTATTATAAAAAAAGAAAGAAAAAAGAAAAATTTGGTCTTTACCGACAGACCTAAAAGAACTAGAATGCATTCTTTTGATTTTAATTTGCTTTGTTGTCTTCATCATGCAAAACAGGGACTTCCCCCGGAAATCCACGAACAAATTTTCAATCTCATGTACGACGCAACAAAGAAATGGCGAAAAAAGGAACAAGTTCCGCCATTTTGTAGAATTTCAAAAAGCGCTATAAAGAGGCAGGCAAAAAGATACGAAAGATGCCTGAATTGTGGAAATTGGTCCCACAATGGAAAATGCAAAAAAGAACCAAACCGAGTCTTAATATGAATATACAGAACTGATCCAACTGGGTGCTATTAGGCTTCAAGCCGAACGATCCTTACGAAAGGAGAGTTTTGTATATGTTCGGGTGAAGGATGAAGTAAGGTTTTTGAAAGCAAAATACGGGTCTTAACAATCTGACCTTAAACGAGTCCTCAAGTTAGCATAACCCTTCTAGCTTAGAGTATTGTATAGAGAGCCTTTTACTGCTTTCCTTGTAGTTTATGTTAGAAAAATAAGCCAAGATCATCGTCTTCATCATTTAGCCACTTTTTCCAAATATTCCATATCCGAGGCCGAGCCAAGTTACAACCCATCAAACACCTAATGATTTATGCAAATAAATATTTAAGTAGGTGGAGATTTGTTCCCTTAACAATCATATGATTTCACACGTATTCATACTAGGCAATTGAGCGTATTAGTCATACTTAACCCTAATTATGACTCCATATATTTAACCAAGTGTGAGTGCATCTTGTGAGAAGTGTGGATTTTTACATGATTATAATCTTTACTAACTAATCTATTGCTTGCTAGGATATCATTCAATACATGCTTTAAAATGGATAGAATAATTTTACTTGCATATTTCCCGAAAGTCATAGTTATCATTTGATTTATTTGGTTTTTGGTGGAATTGTCATTTTAAGTGATTTTTGCTTGAGGACAAGCAAAGTTCAAGTGTGGGGATATTTGATGTGCTCCAAAATATACATAAAAACACTATCAAAAGTACATCAATTGTTCCTTAATATCTTTCTTAAAATGATGATTATGTACTTACAATCAATTAATTGTGTTTTCAGGTGTTGAAGAGGGTAAGATGGACAAAACAAGCATATTTAACAAGAAATTTAAGAAATCCGAGTTTTCAAGTCCAAGCGTGGGGTCGTGCCTCATTAAGAACGCCCCCATGCCTTGCAGAAACACACCCCCGTGCTAAATTTGGCACACCTCCGTATTTGGACATTTGACAGGACAAAAGTATTGTCCCCTAAAAATGAACACGGGACTGTGCCCCAAGAGGAACGGGGCCGTGCCCCACCTCAAACACAGGGTCATGCCCCACCTCAAACACGGGGTTGTGTCCCATTTGTCACGGGGCCGTGCCCGACAAGTTCTGCACGTATGAGCCGACCAACTTTCATAAGCATTGTACTAACACGGGGCCATGCATTTTAGGCACGGGGCCGTGCTTAAACACTCCAGAAAGCCTATAAATAGAGGACTAAGTTCAGCATTTTGGCAAGCTTTTGGTGGGGTGTTACTCTGCAGAATTCTCTCAGGAATCAAGTCTTTAAGACCATTTAGAGGCTCGGGACGGGCATACAACACTTGGAAGAAGCTTGAGATTGTCTAAACATCATCCATTGTGGATCACTGGTTTGATTGTTGTTGGGTTTTTAGCTAGTTTATCAAGGCTAGTTTAACCATTTAAGCTATGAAAACGCAGCAGAATAAGGGTTTTAAAGTGATGTTTTGAATCTGAAAATTTGCACCATTTTAGACTAAAACAAAAACCCAAAAGAAGGATCATATTCTTATATGAAATAGTGTTCTATCAACATCCGAAAACAACCATAGGGTGTTCTTGAACTACCTTTCAAGAACAAGATAATGAAGTAAGGATGAGATGAAGATGATGATGATGTTGTATGTGCAGCCCTCAAAGAAGAAAACCTCAAGTTGTAATACCCACAAGCTTCTTCCAAACACCTTGCTATGTTAGGGAGCTTTACACCAAAACAATCTTCCAAAGATACTATCTAAATCCGAATTTTCAGCCCCAAATTTCAGCCAACAAATCCGAATTTTTCAATAGTTTTTTAGTGTTGTTGCTTGAATGAAAGAGAAGAGAGATTTGAGTGAAGTTGTAAAATGATGGAAGAGTGTGTAAGTAATCAAGTCTTGCATGAAAGAAGACATAATATGGTGTTCCCTAGGCCCCTTTGGGCGGCCGAACCTCTTTTTAAAATTGGGTTCCCACCGATTTGATATTTTGTAAAAAATAAACACTCTTCCATGCATTTAGGATATAAAATTAAAACATAATCTAATTTTATAACATAACACACTTTTATTTGACATTATTTAACCAATTTTAATAATGAAACAAATAAATATCTCATCAACAAATTATCCATATAATGTTGTTCAATCACAAAAGCAATATTTAGAAAACCAATTTTCTAAATAGGTGTCAATATTTATGGTATGATCTTATCAACAACTACCTTTTGTTGGTGTTTGTATAGCTTGTTATTGGGTATGACCCGACTTGGATCATAATGTACTAACCACATCAATCTTGTATGTGTCTTGGGCATATAAGATCCAACAATCTCCACCTTGCACAAGATTCATAGAAGATTGATGCAAGCAGTAAATACCGCCTGACAACGGTTTACTACCCTTAATACGTATGACTAAGTGTCATTCAATAACATCATCCTCTTCAAGTACCATACTTGAAATGTTTTAGGTGAATCAATCATCTATCCTTTTGTTACAGATGTCATGTTAAATCCCAGAGACACAGAGTGATCATTCTTCATTGATTTAACTTTATCAGGCCTTAGACATCTTACTCTCAATGAATAAGAGGGACAAATCCCATCTTGACTACATACGTCTCTCACAATTACCTTATATCATACCTGAACTCAGACTTATGTACAGCCATATTTCAGAACATCAAAGAACTGAGCCAAAGTATAATATTTGGTAAATATCAAGACCTAATATGTATCTCAGGTCAGAGGATACTAAATGATGTTCGCCTTTACTCAAAATTACTTATGATCAATCAGGAAGATTCCATGTAGTAATATTTGAGATGCAGGTCAGTCCAATATTTGCATCCCACAAATATCTATGAACTTTGGCAGAAACCATTTGCTCTATATTCATCCATATGAATATTTACCAATCCAAATTTATAATAATCTTACCCTCATACTTGTTCCCACAAGTAAGAACGACTACGGACATTTAGAGTAAACAATTTACCCATGGATCAAACATGCTAAATTGGAACATTTATTGAAATATTATAACCAAATAATTTTATTCAAGTAATAAGGGAGTCCAAATATCCAAATATGAAATTACAGATCAAATCCAATCACTAGAATATCGAAGTCCCATGGCACAGGTATGACCTTCATGCTTTGCCTTTTCTAGGAGCTTCATAAGAGGATCCGCAATATTTTGATCTGTGTGAACTTTGCGAATACATATCTTTCCTTTCTCAACTTCATCTCGTAAGTAGTTGAATCTCCGCTCAATGTGCCTAGTCTTTTGATGAGCACGAGGTTCCTTGATTTGAGCAATCGCATCCTCGTTATCACAAAAGATTTCTAGGGGATCCTGAATGGAAGGGACAACCCCTAGATCGACAATGAATTTCTTCAACTATGCAGCTTCTTGAGCTGCCAATGAGGCGGCGACGTATTCAGATTCTATAGTTGATAAAGCCACCACATCCTGTTTAGAGCTCTTCCAAGAGACCGCTCCTCTATTCAGAATGAAAATGTATCCCGATTGTGATCGCAAATCATCACGATCGGTCTGGAAACTCGCATCCGTGTAACCTTTTACAACGAGTTCCTCATCACCAGATCCATAGATTAGGAACATATCTTTAGTCCTCCTTAGGTACTTATGTATGTTCTTAACAGCCATCCAATGACTATTTCCAGGATTTTGCTGGTATCGGCTTGTCATGCTTAAGGCGCATGAAACATTCGGCCGAGTGCATATCATTGCATACATGATGGATCCAATAGCAGATGCGTATGGGATTGCCTTCATGTTATCTTACTCATCCTTTGAGCTAGGACATTGAGTCGTACTCAATATCGTTCCTCTTTGAATGGGTACCGTACCCTTTTAGAGTTCTCCATCTTGAACCTTTTCAAGATCTTATCAATGTATGCACTTTGATTTAAACTAATCAACCACCTTGATCTATCCCTATAGATCTTTATTCCCAGAATATAGGCGGCTTCACCAAGATCCTTGATGGAAAAACAACTTCCAAGCCAAGTTTTTACACCTTCCAAGGTTGGATTGTCATTTCCAAATAGTAGTATGTCATCAACATACAATACTAGGAAAGTGATGTTGCTCCCACTAGCTTTCTTATATACACAAGCTTTATCAGCGTTCTTGATGAATCCAAATTTAATTACTTTTTCATCAAAACGATATTCCAACTTCTTGATGCTTGTTTCAATCCATAGATTGATTTCTTTAACTTGCATATTTGTTAGGATGTTTTGGATTGACAAAACCTTCAGGCTGAACCATATAGACATCTTCCTTAAGATATCCATTTAGGAAAGCGGTTTTGACATCCATTTGCCAAATCTCATAATCATAATAAGCAGCTATGGCAAATAATATCCTAACAAGTCTAGCTTTATAACAGGTGAAAAAGTTTCATCATAGTCAACCCCTTGAGTTTGAGTGAAACCTTTTACAACAAGTCTAGCTTTATAAGTATCCAAGTTTCCATGCATATTGGTTTACTTCTTGAAACCCCACTTACTTCCAACTACTTTGGAATTAAGAGGTGGTACAACCAAGTCCCATACTTGATTGTCATACATGGATTGCATCTCAACGTTCATGGCTTCAAGCAATTTGTCACAATACAAATTGGACATTGCATCATGATAGGTTGTTGGTTCATTGGAATCTACCACATAGCATCCATCTACGAAAAAACCATATCTTTTCAGGTAGATTACTAATTCTACCAGATCTGCGAACGTTTTGTGTATATTGATCAACCACTTGATCATTCTCAACATCCTCATGTTGAGTGCTAGTGTCAACCAAACGTGTATCGGTTTGTGGTTCTTGATCCTCCTCAAGATCCACAGTTCTACTGCTTGTTCCTTCCGTAAGGAACTTAGCTTCCAAGAACTTAGCTTTTCTGGCAACAAACTCCTTTTGTTCCAAAGGATCATAGAAATAGTATCCCATAGAATCTCTAGGATATCCAATGAAGATACACTAAGTGGAACGGCTTTCAAGCTTGTTTGGGGTGGGAGTCTTAACATAAGCCTCACAACCCCATACTTTTAAATATGAAAGCGATGGAACCCTTCCATGCCATATTTCAAAAGGTGTCGTTTCCACTTTCTTGGTTGGGGCCATATTCAAAATACGGGCCGCTGAGAGCAAAGCGAAACCCTAAAATGATAGAGGCAGTGAGCTTTTAGTCATCATAGATCGAACCATATCCAATAGAGTTCCATTTCTCCGTTCGGATACACCATTATGTTGTGGTGTTCCAGGTGGAGATAGTTGTGAGACAATACCACAACTACTAAGATGATCTCTAAAGGCATCACTTAGGTATTCACCTCCTCTATCGGTGCGGAGAATTTTTATTTTCTTATTAAGTTGATTTTCTACTTCATTTTGGAAGATTTTAAAAGTTTCAGAAGCTTCATCTTTGTGTCTTAGTAAGTACACATAACCATATCGACTATAGTCATCGGTAAAGGTAATGAAGTATCTTTCATGGTACCTAGCCATTGGCTTAAAAGGACCACATACATCCGAATGTATGATACCTAATAAATCCTTTGCCCTTTCGGCTTTACCACTAAAAGGTACCTTGGTCATTTTACCTTGTAAACAAGATTCACATACATCAAATGAATCACATTCACTTGTTGCTAAAAGACCATTCTTTTGTAGTGTTTGTATTCTTTTCTTGTTTATATGACCAAGATGGCAATGCCAAAGGTAAGTGTCACTCAAATCCAATTTGAGTTTCTTGGTACTAGTTTGGTACAATAAGCTATCATTCAATGTATTTTCACGAACCAATTCATAGATACCATTGATGGGAATAGCGTTAAAGTAAAACATGTCATTCATAGTAACATGGATTTCATTTCCAATAAATGATAATACATATCCAAAATGTTTTAATAGGGCTACAGGAATAATGTTCCTAGTAAAACTAGGAGCATACAAAACATTGTACAAAATTAGTTCCAAACCATTTGGAAGTTTCAAGATGTAGTCACCACGGGCTTCAACTTGAACTTTATCCCCATTGCCCATGTAAAGGGTAACATCCCCTTTGTTGAAGTTACTACTTCTTTTGAACCCCTTCAACAAATTGCAAATGTGAGTTCCACATCCGGTATCTAATACCCATGTGTTAGAGGATATTAAGTTTAAATTAATATGGATCATGTATATTGTACCTGAGGTCTGCCCGGCATCCCTCTTTGCTTTCAACTCTTGGAGATGGACAAGACAATTTCTTGCCAAATGTCCAATCTCCCCATACTTGAAGCATGGGTCATTAGTAGCAACCTTTTGCTTCTTCTCTTGTGCTTTGGGTGGCACCCTTGCCACCCCTTTCCCGTTTCCCCATACGGGCCCCTCACCCTTGCCAACTTTTTCCTTGGGTGCGGGATGAGGCCTTTTCTTGTTCCCACCTTCATTGATGGTGAGAACGGGTGAAACCCTTTTACCCATGGCCGCCTCGGCCGTTTTGAGCATTGAGTGAAGCTCACCAATGCTTTTGTCCCAAGCATTCATGTTGTAGTTCAACACGAACGTCTCGAACTTTTTGGTAAGGCCATTGAGGATCAAATCCGTGGACAATTCCTTCGAGACGGGACAATTTAGCCTTTCGAGGCGGTCAATGTGACTTTTTATCTTAAGTACATAAGATGAAACCGATTGGTTGTCGTCCATACGACATGCATGGAGTGCTCGAACCGTTTCGAAGCGCTCAACCCTCGCTTGCTGTTGGAACGTTTTCTTCAGCTGGGTTATCATGTCATAAGCTCCGTGATGTACAAAAAACCAGGCTATTTGAGACTGAAAAGTTAGTCTCTGATACTCCGTAATCAGTCTCTAATGAATATCAGGGACTGATTTTGGTAGCCCCCTGTCAGTTCTTAATACCTAGTCCTAGATACTCGCGTTAGTCACTAAATTTCAGTCTCAATTGTGTGTCATCAATAGGGACTAACATTCGGTCACTAGGACACTTAACTTCGGTCCTTAATTTATCCCCTTGTTTCAAGTGATTTCAGTCTCGAATACATTTCATCCGCGACTAAAAATCAGTCCTTGGTGATAGTCTTTGGAGACTGAAACTTAGTTCTTAAACCTTATCAAATTTGTCCTAAATATGTATAATTATATCTGGATTTCATGATCATTCAGTCCTTAATATGACGTTGTAAAGACTGAGATTTACTCCCTAATAACAAAACATTTAGTCACTAATGTATTATTTAGAGACAAATAATTAGTACTTGATAACATAACATTTCAGTATTTAATATGTTTTTCAGGACTGAAGTTTAATCTTAGATGTCATATTATTTCGTGCCAAAATACATGTATCAAAGACTGAATATTTGTATGTTTTAATAACTTTTTCAGTCCTGAAAACGTTTTTTACAAACTAATAATCAATAGTTATAATTAACTTTTGGTCTTTAATATATATATCAAAAGTCAGAAGATTAGTTTGTAAAACCACCCCAAAAAACATACTAAAACAGAAGCTGTAATATAAAAATATAATGCTACTCACTCGATTAAGTCTAAATTTAAAATATCTAACAACCAAACACAAAAAAATATATCCTAGCTAACATGCTAAATTAAACTATCATTGCCACAAACATCGTCATTAAGTTGCTCCTCCGAATAGGTTGCTCCACTACTTGCAGCTGTGGATGCTACACCCTTAAAATCTGGAAACTTTGAGCTCATGAATATCGACAATTTATCATACTTTTCATTGCTTTGTTTCAATTTTTCTTGGAGTGAAGCTACTTGATTTCGAAGAGTATCAGCCTCGCTCGAAGGTTGTTGAGAAGATTGAGGTTCTGATGTCATCCAAAAATCTTTTTTTCTAAGCACTGGTCCAACGCCTACCATCCATGCAGATTTTTTTGTTTTCTTCTTGGCACACACACTTTGAATAGCCTCTTTTTCTAGCTCGTGGTGCATTATAGTCGTTATAGTTGGTCCTTCTAAAGTTAACTTCGCCACCGCCTCCTCTTTATGACGAATAATATTCTCCTAACAAAATTAAAGACATATAAAAACAAGTAAAATATTAAAAGTACAATCAAGTTGATATGATCCTAGAGAATTATAACTTACATATTGAATGCGCGCGTCATCGCTTAGCCATCCTTGTTTTTCAGCATTAAAATGTAGCTTGTGATATACTTCAAATGGGGTAGGATGCGTTTGAGTCTCACAATTTGTCTATGATAATAAAAATTTAAGAACATTAAATAAAGATAGATAAATAAACTTTAAAAAATATGAAACTAGGGGTTAAGTTGCATAGACAAAATTACAGCTAAGAGAACAATAAAGGTCACTAATTATTCGATCTTTATACTCAATTAGAAAAATAAACAAGTACACAATTAAGCTCACTAGTTATTTGACCTTGAGCTTCAATTAGAACAATAAAAAAGTACACAATTAAGTTGCCTAGACAAAACTAGTAGTTCTACACATATATGTGTGTATATTTATTTGTCAAATGACATATATACTAAGTTATATACAAATACTATGTTCAAGTTTAATATAAATAATCAAAGTCTAATGGGTAGGTTTCAAATATGGTTAAAAAACAGAGGCTGCCAAACTAATTCACTAAATCAAATAAACATTAAAACTTTAATATTCAAGACTTACCATGTGAAATACATGATTCACAATTGATCGTGAGCCTCCTCTACTTGCAATTCTTTGTTTTTGACGATTAGCTTCCATTTGAATACTATATTTCTATAAAAACCAACAAATATGTTAGAACCTAAGAACTAAAACAAAAATTAATAAAATATATGGCAAATCAATCAAGAATACATATCGTAATTAATGATGTAGTAACAACATACAAAAAATGAGAAATTTATTTTAATATTATACACTAAGTCATCTTTCCATGGATTGACAGTGTTGAACATAATCGTGAAAACCTTGTGGCATGCGGTTTGTTGTAGTTTACGCGAAAGAACATAATTATACAATACGAAGATAAGGGGTTTGTAATCTAAAATTATAAATAAATTGGTTTCAATCATTGAGCAAACTTACTTGAGTTGATTCCAACTCCCAATAGTCACATAAGTGGTTCCAATCTTCTGGGCTTCGACAATTGAGATCCATATTTGATCTTGCTAAATGTGGATTTGTTCTTCCCCCGTTCTGCTTCCAGTGAGCACTTAACTTACCTCTGGTGCGTCTCCATTGACAATGTAGGTGATCATCCACATACGCCATAAAAACTCTATCTGCTCGCAATAAGTTGAATTTTGCCTACATGAATATATATGGGAACAATACCAATGAATATATAATAGGGAACACTTTATAATAGTTTAAAGCAAACCAAATGTTGAACTAAAACTATTTTTAATATTAGGAATGAAAATATATCATGTTAATAACTTCTCAATACACAAAAGTTAATAATATTTACAACTTACTAGTAACTTTTCATACATTCGCTCCATAACATCGGAGGGAATGGACTCCCATTTATGAAAGTTCATCGGACATATATTACGCATTACGATCCCACACTCGGTTGCAAACTGAGTAGCTAAAGTCCCAACAAATTTCTTTACTTTTTTATCATGTTCATTGGCCATTGTTAAAGAAATTTTAGAACCCTCAGGGAACGTCTCCAAAGTCTTTGTAGCACTACGATTAAGACTTCGACCACGCCTTTTTGGTGGATCGATCGGGGATTGATTCGCATCTAGATGTTCATTTGCATATGTGGTAAATATTATAAATAAGGCAAAGTGCATCGGAATAAAATCATGTCTCATATAAAAACATGCATATGTATAAGCAAAGCTAGTTAAACATAATCAAAGCTAGCTAAACTTGTTCAATTTGACCCGATTGACCCATTTCATAACATAATCGTAGCAACATAAGCAAAGCTAGTTAAACATGATCAATTTGACCCAATTGACCCATTTCATAACATAATTGCAGCAACATAAGCAAAGCTAGTTAAACATGATCAATTTGACCCAATTGACCCATTTCATAACATAATCACAGCAACATAAGCAAAGCTAGTTAAACATGATTAATTTGAGCCAATTGACCCATTTCATAACATAATCGCAGTAACATAATCAAAGCTAGCTAAACTTGTTCAATTTGATCCGATTGACCCATTTCATAACATAATCGCAGCAACATAAGCAAAGATAGTTAAACATGACCAATTTGACCCAATTGACCCATTTCATAACATGATCGCAGCAACATAAGCAAAGCTAGTTAAACATGATCAATTTGACCCAATTGACCCATTTCAGAACATAATCGCAACAACATAAGCAAAGCTAGTTAAACATGATTAATTTGAGCCAATTGACCCATTTCATAACATAATCGCAGCAACATAAGCAAAGCTAGTTAAACATGATCAATTTGACCCAATTGACCCATTTCAGAACATAATCGCAGCAAGATAAGCAAAGCTAGTTAAACATGATCAATTTGACCCAATTGACCCATTTCAGAACATAATCGCAGCAAGATAAGCAAAGCTAGTTAAACATGATCAATTTGACCCAATTGACCCATTTCAGAACATAATCACAGCAACATAAGCAAAGCTAGTTAAACATGATTAATTTGAGCCAATTGACCCATTTCATAACATAATCGCAGCAACATAAGCAAAGCTAGTTAAACATGATCAATTTGACCCATTGACCCACTTCAGAACATAATCGCAGCAACATAAGCAAAGCTAGCTAAACTTGTTCAATTTGACCCGATTGACCCATTTCATAACATAATCGCAGCAACATAAGCAAAGCTAGTTAAACATGATCAATTTGACCCAATTGACCCATTTCATAACATAATCGCAGCAACATAACCAAAGCTAGTTAAACATGATTAATTTGACCCAATTGACCCATTTCATAACATAATCGCAACAACATTGTCAAAGGTAGTTACACATGTTCAAATTGACTCAATTGACCCATTTTATAACAGAATCGCAGCAGCATAATCAAAGGTAGCAAAACATGTTCAATTTAACCCAATTGACCCGTTTCATAACATAAGCACCGTATGAACAAAACACAATCAAAATAGCTAAACATGTTCATAACATAATCACAGCAGTAGCAAAACATAAACATAATCGCAGCAGTAGCAAAACATAATCACGGGACGAAAATGGCATTTTACTAGTTTTTGGATTGAAATGGCAAATTCAACAAAACGTCAACGACGAAAATGGCATTTTACTCAAAATAAAAATTACCTGGTTGGGGGATAGGTTCGACTGCAACAACTGCATTTTCAAAATATTATTATTAATATTCACTACAAATGAAGATAGTTATATGACATAACAAATACAAAAAATGAACATTTACCATTAGAATCAATGTTGGACGAACGACGATTGCGTTTACGTGTGGGTTGATATACGATCTTAGATGAACTCCCATCAATGGTTGACTGAACTTTAAATTGACCTGAATCTTGTTCTTTAGATCTCTTTCTTGTAATGGCACTAACCATCGTCACTAACAAAAGTATCCACATTGTATTGCATAAAGAGAACCAATATCAGAAAAACACAAGAAATAACAGAAACCAGTATCAGAAAGATGAACAAGACAATAAATCACAAAACTTATCCAAGAAACAAAAAAGATGATACATACACAAACTATTCATGATTAATCATTTGGGTATTGAAGACATCAAATCAAGAATCCTGAACTTTACCCATATCATCAGTTTGAATCTCATCTTTTTTCAGTCAACATAATCATGATGATATTTTAAAGATCATATATAAACAAGAAACAAAACTGTTAACACACAAACTAGCTATATATATGTTCATGGTCACGGAAAAAGAAAGCACCAAATCAAGAACCCATTTTTGGATGATCATGATCATTACTTTGAATATGCATCTTCTCAGTTAACTTAATTCAAATGAAGTCATCAAATTTTTAGCCAAATGTAGCATAATCTAAGTATCTGTAGTACTTCGATTCCACGCAATCCAATTCAAAAGTTCACAATTTGCAACAATAGCCAATTGACAAAATTAAATACAATCCAATCATCCATTTAAACAATAATAAATCCCATTCTAGTTTACTGTAAATCCAAACAAGGAACATCAACAGAGAAGTTAATTTCATTGTTCTTACAAATCCTATTAAAGAACAAGTTAACTTACCTGATCGAGTGAGCGGTTCTCTCCGTCAAATCTTCTTCGCACAAAGAGAGTTATGCGTATAGGAGTAGGCGGTTTGGTAAAGGAGGAATTGAGGGTGATCGGTTTTGAATCATTCGAACGAACGTGGATAGGCAAGATATTGAAATGCCGATTTCCGTGGATGTTGTTGCAAAACTTGTATATCCAGGGGTTTTCTTTTTCAAAGAGCATTATGATTTTTGACTTTGAAATCCAATATGACAATTAGTTATTATTTTATTCTTTATAATTTGTTTCCTTTTCAAAGAGCATCTATGATTTTTTTGTTGATTAATTAATTAATTTTTTAATGGCAAATGTGTGACATTTATTAAGATGATGGGTGTTATCTTAATCGGGCTCATCTATCCGTTTTCCAGTCGAGACCGCAACCCAACCCACTCAATAGGAATGTCATTACTGTGAAAACCCTAGCTCAACTTTGAGTATTTTTGCTCATAGTGAGACTTAAATCCATAACCTCAAAATATTTACGCGTCATAGGTACCTCCAAATATTTACAGTTTAGTAATTTATTTACTATTGAAACATAGTAATTAGTTTTTTTAAGTTTTTAAGTTACTTAGTATGATGTTATCACGTTGCTTAGACTATTGATATTATGAATTTACGCTACATATTAATTCTACTATTTATTCGTTATTTACAATATATATTTATGTTACTATTTATTTATATATATATATATATATATATATATATATATATATATTCGATTATTTCGGAGCATAATCGTATATCGTTATACATGTATTGTAATATTTGACGTCACATTCATACAAAACCTGACCCAAAAATTAGCATTCCGACGATGACAAAATAACTGTTATAGAATACTTAGAACTATGGACATTGTAGAATTTTGTCTTTCGTTTTTACTTTAACCATATATGACTAGAGTTTATTGGGTTTAATCAAGCTTAACTTTTGTTAATATACTTTAACATTGTTTAATAAAAATAGGTCTTATTAGTTTTATTGGGTCATATATCTCTTAACAAATCTTAAAAGCCATAATAGTTTGTAATGGTCGATCATTTGAGTCATTGACAACCAGTAAGGGTTATTGATCGTTAATTAAGGCCATCTATGGACAAACATGGTTATTGATGGTCACTTTAGGTTACTAATGGTAACATAAGGTTATTGTCACTTGACGGTCAATTAAAATCACTATTAGTCACTTGATGGTCAATTAGGATCATTGATAGTCACTTGACGCCCAATTAGGATCACTAATAGCCATTTGATGGTCAATTAGGATCATTCATAGTCACCGCGACCCATTGATGGTCAATTATCATTTGAGAAGGTAATGGGTCATAAAGTGATACAATAGGAACAATAAAAGACCGAATATAATTTAATATTTTAGATTACTTGCATATAACTGAACAAAATAAACCCAAACACATACAATTACGCTATTGAATCTGAAACCAAACATATAGAATGAAGGTATTAATAATGAGCCCAAACACTTAAGTAAGCCACTCTAAGGGTGTTCAGAAGTCTTTATGCAAGTGTAGGAGTGTAAAACAAGCCTATTTGAGCCTGAGCTATAGTAGTATCAAGCTCGCCTCGTTATTTATGTATTTATTTTCTTTGAATTCTTTTATGTGTAAGTTTATATATTGTTTATAGTTATACATTCTATATTCTATATATATTTAATAAATCAAATAAAAGAATATATAAATAAAAAGCTGATGTGGACCCAAGCGTGGATGAGCAAGCTTTAGCCTTTTTGGAGGTCCAAGATCGCTTATCGAAAGGGGCTTCGCTGAAACGGTCATAACTTGGGCTAGAAGTCTCTGTTTTGGGCCTGCGACCAGTCAAAACGACCGTCGGACCGAGGAGCCCGAAAACTTTTTCACAAACGCCGTAGGGGGTTTGGGTCATCGTCTTGGCCCAAAAACGGCTTATTTTATGAGTTATTTATATTTTTGTCTTATTTTTACATTTTGTTGAACTTTACATTTGGCCCAGTTTTCGGCCCGTTTATGTTTTATGGCCAATTCGACTTTTGTTTTGTTTCTTCATATGTTTGTAAGAGATGGGGAAAAGAATGATTGAAGTTTATGAAAAATCTATTTTCTCTTTATCACTGTGTGTGTTAGTGTAAACCCTGATTATCGGTATTATTTTGAATCAATGATAGTTAGAAGAATTGTTCCTGGTATTCTCGTAGAATCAACAGGTTCAATTATCTATCTCTCTGTTTCCGACTGCATCAAAAGCTCGTTTAGTACTTTAGCCTCATGAGTTGGCACGATCATTTAGTGGGTTTTCTTATGCTCGAGCTCAACGATACTTGTTTTGAGGATTTAATAAATTCGACTCGAGTAGCTTACGAGTGGCTCAATTTGTTTGCACCCTTTTTAAAAATCCATTCCCACACATCCAATTAAACTGACCCAACACCAATACAAATTGTGGATCTAATGGGCTGGATTCATATTTAATTTAAAATTAAATAAATTAACTAACCGAATGATATGTATATTGAATTTATATGAAGAACGCCACCTGCTAATCAACAGGCGTTGTCTTCTATTGTTCTCAAAGCAAATAAACAGAACTTCAACAATCTTCTTCCCTTTCTACAATTGAAGGTAATAAATCCAATTTTTGAATTTAGTAAAACTTTAACTAAATGATGGTTATGATCTGATGTATGGGCTGCGATTTTAGGGAATTAGGGCTGCATAAGTCATCATCCAAACACAATATTACGATATTAGGATAGGGCTGCGATTTTGTGTTTTGGGCTCGTTTTGACTTTTTGTAATGTTGATATGAATCTTGTATAAGTATTTGTTCTATGCTTAAAATTGAATTTGTGCAACTCAGTGCAAGTGCTTGTGCAGTTATCATTGTTCTATGCTTAAAATTGAATTTGTGTTGAACGCATCCCTTCATCAGTATAAGTATTTTTTCCCTGTTATTATCCACTTTTTATGCTCATGATCATCCCTATGCAGGTGGCGGTATCTGGGCTATTTATCCCATTGTTTTTTCCATAAGCTACTTTTCTGATGTAATTCATATAACTATATCAGTTATGTTATCAATAAACTTTTTGCAACTATAAAGTTTCAACCCATTCCATCCGTTTCCCTTCTATTTATTTGTTTGACATGTTTGATCTGTAAAATAAAGAAAAACTCGAATAAGCCCGTTTGTAGGTAGAAGGAATGAAATTGTCACCTCTGATTGGTATTCATTGTGTTGGCACTTTTGCTTCTGTTTTGTATAATTTTGATTAGTTGCAGTTGTTACAAAAGATTGTTAGTTAAATGTAGCACATCAAACCTGATGCGTTTATTTTACAGTTTAAAGATGATTTAGAATGCAGTGAGTTGAGATCTGATTTCGCTGTTCCATCGAGCGGTTCCAAGCTGCTGCATCGAGCTGCACTTGGGGGTCTGATTTCGCTGCAGCATCGAGCGGTTCAAATTTTGGTTCTTTAAAACACCAACTTGCAAAATACACATCCAAACATCCCCAATAGTCTTGCACGCTATGTTTTGTACACTTATGCACTCATGAAACATTTGATACTTGTATATGTGAAAATGATGGTAGATACTACTGAATATTTATAATTTAATACCAAATCTGAATTGGGTATTGAATCATATAGTATACTGGCACTGCATATAGTATTTTAACAAAAAGGTAATGTTTTGCAGGCAAAAAGAGACAATACACAACCATGCTTTCCCTGCAATGGAACCGGAGCACGTAAGTGGCTTTCCCCCATTTCTTGTTATATTTGGGTATATAACATGTTTGATTTTGGTTTGCATATAACAGAGTTTATAACCGTCTTTAAGACTTTAATTATAAATAATCAGTGGTCAAGTTTTTAATTTCAAGATAAATACCGGTTAAGGTTAAGTTTTAGATAGTATTAAATTAGGAATAAAATAGCAATTAGGATGGGCCTTTTATGTCTATATTCACATGTTTCGATCATTAATGAAAAATACCACATGATGTTTCGTAGAATATCGGTGTGCCTAACCCAAAAATAGCTTATAGCTGCTGTTAGGGGACTATATTGGCTGCAAAATAATAATCCATATGAGTGCTAGTACTCATGTTAGTTAATTGTCAGTTAGGGGCTTGTTGTTTACCTTTTAGGGGGCTGTTAGTAGTTAAGAACAACAACATGTAGCTTGTTGTTTGATGCCCCTCTATAGCTATAAATTCATCATAATACTTGTTGTAAACTTGTAATTATATATTATATTTGTAATCTGTTATGCTGGTTACACAAGTTTTTTGGAATATTAAAGTTTAGGCTTCAATAAAATCGACCCTAATTGACCTGAGTACTCCTAGTTTCCCCTAAGTAATCTTTACGGATTATATTTGTTCGGATTATTGATGACATCTGATGGATATCCTTACACGTCATGTTATGTGTATAATGAAAACAAATAAAATAATCATTGATGTTAGTTAGTGTTAAATGACCCTAATTTTTGATTAATAGATAATATCGACCCTAATTGACCCAAGTACACCTATTTTTCCCTAATTGATCTTATGAGACTTATATGTTTGGATTATTGATAGCATTTAATGGGTATGACAGAGGTTTGGAATGAACTTGAAGGTCGTCTTAATGAATGACTAACATTGTTTGAAATCCTTGCAGTAACCCAAATTGTTCAGTAGACAAGATGTGTTATTGAAGCATAAAAGGCAGCAAAGAATCCAGTTTTTGTGACCCATTTGACAAGGTAAACATCATGAACCAAATAGAGGTATTATGCTTAAGGTATAGGTTGAAAAGGGAAAAATAGAGGACACGTTTACCTTATACATAACCTCTCAAAAATAGCTTATAGCTGCAACTACTTTTCAACAAATGAACAAATCATGTTAACAAGGTCGGATACATTGTCCTTGTAGGATTTCGCAATGACTTTGGATAAAAGCTAGACTAAAGTCACGAATAAGGTAGATCCAACTTTCATTAAAGGAGCTTTAGCTTTTGCGGAAAGAGGTAAAACATACGTTGATAGTGAAGGTCGGATACATTGTCCTTGTCGAAATTATGTCAATGCAAGAAGACATATTCCTAGTGTTGTTGCTAATCATATCATATATAATGGTTTTGATCCGACATATGATGTATGGGTATATCACGGTGAACATCTGCCGGGTTATGGAACAGACGAAACAAATAGTGAGTGTGAAGAAAGTGAAAATGAATCAAATGACGGTGTCGATGAGTTGCTTGAAGATGCTTTTCCTATTGGCGGTGAAACTGAAGCTGAAAACTTTAATGATGGTGCTGATAAATGTAATAACCCAAATGTAGAGAAGTTATTTGTTGATATGGAAAAGCCTTTATACCCGGGGTGTGATGAGTTTTCTGTTCTAGGATTTTTACTGGAGTTGATGAATGTGAAGGTAACATGTAAAATGACAAATGTGTCGATGGACATGGTTCTAAATTTATTTAGTCGGGCTTTCAAGGATGCAAACTTGCCGAAGAACCATTATGAGGCGAAAAAATATTTACGTACTCTTGGACTGGGATACGAATCTATCCATGCTTGTAAAAATGATTGTGCATTGTTTTGGAAAGAAAATGCAAGTTTACAAAAGTGTCCAGTGTGTAGCACTAATCGTTATGAAGAAAACAGTAAGGGGAAAAAGAAACCGGTAAAAGTCTTGCGTTACTTTCCTATCACAAGTAGACTTAAGCACTTATATGCTTCAAGACACACTGCTAAGGAAATGTTATGGCACGATCGACACAGAACCAAACAGGAGGGGGTCCTAAGGCATTCAGCAAACGGAAATGCTTGGAAACACTTTGATACAATGTTTCCTGATTTTGCAAATGATCCTAGAAATGTTTGCCTAGGGCTTGCAAGTGACGGTTTCAATCCTTTTGGGGCAATGAGTCTCTCATATAGTATGTGGCCTGTTGTACTCATAGCATACAATATGCCTCCTTGGAAGTCAATGGTTGATGCTTCATTTATGCTGACATTGCTGATTCCCGGAAGAGATTTACCAGGAAAGGATATTGATGTATTTTTGTGTCCACTCATAGATGAGTTGAAACTTCTATGGCATAAGGGTGTTGAAACATATGATTACGAATAAAAACAGATATTCAACATGTGCGCCGTACTTTTATGGACAATTAATGATTTTCCTGCGTATGGTTACCTCTCTGGATGGAGCACGAGTGGATACAAGGCATGTCCGACATGCAATGAAGATGCTAGCAGTATACGTATACGAGATAAAATAGCTTATGTAGGTCACAGACGATTTCTCCCACTCGATCACCCTTGGAGGAAATCATGAGATTTTAATGGTCAATGAGAGACTAGGATTGCACCTAAACCTGTTAGCAGAGATGATTGCTTACGTCAGTTGGAACATCTCACCATAAATCATTATGGAAAACATCAATCTTATGGAGGGAAAAAAAGAAAACGTGAGCAACAAGATTTAAACTGGTCAAAGAAAAGCATCTTCTTCGAACTCTCGTATTGGCCTAAATTATTAATTCGTCATAATATTGACGTGATGCATGTTGAAAATAATGTGTGTGAGAATGTTTTAGGAACCCTGTTAAACATAGAAGGAAAGACGAAAGATACTGACAAAGCCCGACTAGATTTGAAAGATATGAACATACGTAAGGAGCTTCACTTGGTGAATAAGAATGGCCATTGGGTTAAACCACATGCTTTGTACGTTTTAACCCGAGATGAGAGAAAACAATTTTGTAATGTACTCAGGTCTGTGCGTTTTCCAGATGGATATGCTGGAAATTTAGCTAAAAATGTGATTGTTGAGCAAGGAAAGATATATGGGCTTAAATCACATGATTGTCATGTCTTAATACAACGTATCATTCCTATTGCAATTCGTCCGTTTTTGACCAAACAAATTCGTGATGCATTAGTCGACCTATCTCAGTTTTTCAAGAAACTTACTGAGGTCACGTTACATGTAAGGGAGTTGAAAGCATTACAAGAAGAGATAGTTAAGATTTTGTGCAAGCTTGAACGGATATTTCCTCCATCATTTTTTACAATTATAGTGCACTTGTGTGTTCATCTTTCTGAAGAGGCAATATTGGGAGGACCCGTGCAATCAAGGTGGATGTATCCGATTGAAAGATACCTTGGCCACTTAAAGAAATACGTTAGAAATAAAGCTAAACCTGAAGGCTTGATAGCAGAAGGTTATATTGTTAAAGAAGCTATAACATTTTGTTCACATTATTTACAAGGTGTTGAATCAAATTTGGACAAACGCGACAGAAACGATGATAAAATTTCTATTGACGCTCAAAACTATGTGTTAGATATTTTCAGATTGAGTGGCCGAGGTATTGGGAGGAAAGAAGTTCGTATCCTACCTAGTAATCTTATGAAGAAAGCGACATGGTTTATATTTAATAATGGCCAAGAGATCAACCGTACATAGAGTAAGTCTTTTTCTATCTTTGTTTGTGAATAATATTAAATGTCAAATGTTAATAAATTTATATTTTATCTAAATGTTACAGAGAACACTTACGGTTTTTACAAAGTCAACATCCTGAAACATCCGACTTTTCCGAGATACAACATTCTACATTCCCAGATTGGTTTGCAAAAAGGGTATAATCACACCCTATTTACTTGCTTTAATTTATAAAGCTGCATTTCTCTCCACTAACATGATTACTATGTTTAAAATTGAGAACAGATTCGAGAAAAGTATACGTTAAATCCTTCTCAAATTAACGAGGAGTTATATGTATTGTCTTCCCTTCCTGATAATCGAGTTTCGTATCACAAGGGATACATAGTTATTGGGGTTAAATTCATAGTTAAGTCAAGAGATGATTGCAGGCAAACACAAAAATGTGGAGTAACGGTCCCCGGCATTCATAATGATGTTGAAGATGATTATTATAGATATCTCGACGAGGTGATTGAATTGTCATTCATACGAGGTTATCGTGTTATTTTATTTAAATGCACATGGTTTGACACTGATCGTCGTAGAAAACACATCATATTTGAACCTCCTTTCATAAGTATAGACACTTCTCGGAGTGCTTATAAGGAGGATCCTTTTATTTTTGCAAACCAGGCAAAACAAGTATTTTATATAAATGACCCACTTAAGCCAAATTCAGACTGGAAAATCATTGAAAGAATAAATCACAAACACCTATGGGATATTCCGGAAGACAAAACTTCAGAAGATTTGTTAGAAGATTTCAACCTTCTTCGTGAAGATATTAACAAAAATATTGTTGAAAATGTTGATGTTCAGGGTTTTGATGGCATTATAGATGATTTAATTGACGATGAGATAGATTATTCTGATCATAGTATGAAAGATTTTGGTTCAGAGATAAACCTGGATGATTCAGACACTGATAAATCCAAAAATGATGATGAAGATGATGACTCAGACGATGATGATTTGTAAGGTTCAAGTCTTTAAATTTTGTAAAAGTTTTAATTATATTAATTTCTCAAATACTATTTCTAACATACATGTATTAACATAATTATTTAATACTTTTCAAACATTCATTGGCGATATAATGGTGGCAGGTAAATATGAAGACAGGTAGTATTTAATAAGCTTTTATCTAATTTGACCCATATAGCACTCGATTATGGTTTGGATTTGCTTCAATGGCTTGGGCATACGAGGTATTTTTTCTACTTTGATGATATTTAGTGTACTTGTTGATTTTTGAACTTATTTTATGCACATATATATATAATCAACCCGACCATACCTAAACCAATCCTAATATGTTTTTAAATCGACACGTCCTACCCGAACCTGTCTTGATGAGGCACCCTACCCGAGCCAATCTGTTTTTTACAGGTACGCTCGTAAGTAATTTACAAGTTGACATTAACATGACCTGCTATGCACGATAGTTAAAAACTATATATTTTTTGGTGAAAGTTTCTAAATTTTAACCATTGTATTTAATGATTTAGCTAACCCGATTATAATGTTTTCAGATTTAAAAGAACTTATTATAGAGGCTTGTGTTACTTGGGCATAAAGCGATTGCTGGTGTGATGTTGTTGCAAGTTGGTTTGGATGATAATGAGTGTTTTTTGTATTTGTTGAACTTTGGAACCTATTTTTGTATTATTTTGTTGGATTGACTTAGACTATTATGTATTATGCTAAACTTATATTGATTGTCACACCCTCATTTTCCATGTACGGGGTTTTACCGTCAGGCGTGTGACACAACCAGGATCTCAGATAAGCATCAGTTACACCAAACGACTCGATAATTACAAATCATATAAGTTGTTTAATTTTAATGGAACAAACCAAATATATTTAAGTTGTGCGGAAGCGAAAACAGGAAAACATTTAACAACGGTTTTTGGAACACGCAACTCTTTTGGTTGCTTCTTTAATCAGAAAGTCAGACATCAAGATCAAGCTTTGATTTCCCGTTGCTTTCTTTGATGATTTAAGGGCAATTCAAGTATACTAGAAATAGAATAAGAGAAGAAAGGCAGTGGGGCAAGAATCGCGCGTACGCGTGTGTGTGCGCGCACACACACACGCATACGCACACACGTACACGCATACGCGTACATAACACGCGTCCAATCCATTACATGGAATTAAGTCTTGAAAATAGTTTGAGATGAATGCGGAATGACATGCGGTGGATGCTGTGCTCCTAAAGGTGCCACATCAATGTCCTAAGAGAAAACATGCAAAATCTCAGTACAAGACTGGTGAGTTCACAGGTTTATCAAAAAACAGTAAATATCAGAAATGAAATCCCCAGATTATGTAATCCGATAAGTATCAGTAATGAAATCCCCGGATTATGCAATCCGATAAGTATCAGTAATGAAATCCACGGATTATGTAATCCGATAAGTATCTGTAATGAAATCCCCGGATTATGTCCGATAAGTATAATATAATGAAATTCCCGGATTATGTAATCCGTCAAGTATAATGAAATTCCCGGATTTTGTAATCCGTCAAGTATAATGAAATTCCCGGATTATGTAATTCGTCAAGTATAATGAAATTCCCGGATTTTGTAATCCGTCAAGTATAATGAAATTCCCGGATTATGTAATCCGTCAAGTATAATGAAATTCCCAGATTATGTAATCCGTCAAGTATAATGAAATTCCCGGATTTTGTAATTAAAGCATATAATGGGTAGCTAGTCCATAATGATCACTATGTGTATGAAGTCGCGGCCGAGCTGACATGTAATCAAATAATAAAACAGGCCCGGATGTGGATCACACACCACAACACTTGTAATTAGGCTAACGGTTCACCCGTTTGACGAACGTTGTGCTAGCGTGACTAGCCCGGGTGGGGTATGTCAATCCCAGTAGTACTACTAACAATTACCTCGCTAAGTCCGTATTAACGGTCCGTTGGGCAAGTATAACACCATAGTATCAAGTATATGCAGTATTACAAAAATCCAATATAATGTAACGTTTATGAAAACAACATATTTCTCTCCCCCAAAAGAGTATATAAGTAAAAGTGGGGCTGTAAACTCACCTTGAATTGATGTAATAAATGAACGGAAGCTTCAACAAATAATGCACGACCAAACACGATCAACACCTATTATTAATTGTAATTAAGTTTTTAAAATGTGCTCAACGCGAATAATTACATTTGGTCGGATTCGGGTCGGTTCGGTTTGACGTACACGATTTGATATACTAACAACACCATGTATTAATAATATTATCAATATTGATATTAATAATAACAATGGTATAATTATAATGATAATAATTGTATTTGTAAATAATTTGTGAAATTATTACATATAATTCCTTACATTTATCATAATAAATCCATAATTAAAATAATATAATCTTCATTAATAACTTGATGATTTAAATCATTATTTAAATCCATTTTTATAAAAGTAACTATTTATAACATTTGTAATAATTATATAAATAAATAATTAAATAAGGTATTTAAAGAAATAAATTTCTAGAAAATAACTAGATAACTTCTAAAATAAACAAAGTTTATAAAAATTATTTTTATAATTTTTAGTAATTTTTCTGGATTTTTAAAATGTGAAAAAGGCTTTAAAAAAATAGATGTAGGGGGCCGGGTTCGAACCCGTGACCTCCTGTTCAAACTCCCACACACAAACCAGTAAACCAAAGGCCTAAGCCGCGGTTATACTTGGTTCTCTTTATCTTTAAACACGGTTAACTGAATTCCCCAAATTTCTATGAACCCTAGCTCGAATCCAAGCCAAATTGAACACCAAATTGATGTTGTTAATCGAATTGATGTTGGGTCTTTTGTTCCCCAACCAAAATCGAGTGTGTGTGTATGATTAATTACCTGTTTTGAAACTTAGATCGATGGGAACGAGTTAGAAACAAGCCGCGGCAGAGGTGGTGATCGATGGTTGATCAAAACTTGATGGAATTCAAATTAAACTCTAGGGAAGCTTCTAATGGAAGTGGTGAGTATTAGCCCTCAACCAATTTTGGTTTAATGTGCCTAAAACACGAAGTTCGACCAAGTTGCAGGTCCGCAAGAAGATGAAGATCGAATAGTGTGATTTCGTGTGTTTCAGGTGCAATTCAATGTACCATTAGTTTAGGAATCTTATAGTCGATCGATTGAATTAATTTAATTGAATTATTGTGATGTTTAGTGCGTGTTCGTAGTGGTGTCGGCCGAAAGTTTGGTCGAAGTGGGAATTCCATTAAACCGAATCCAATATTCAAATTTCAATGGGCCATGGTTTCGAATCATGCACGAAATGTTGTCGGGAGCTTTTGTTTGAGTCAAAACCGCGTGATTTGGTCGTTTGGGTCTTCGCCAGAGGTCCGCCGGCGGTTGGAGTGGGTGATCGGGCGGTGGGTTGGGGATTTAAATAAAATTACACAATTGGACCCTGGGGTTTACAACAGTTATTATTTCATGTTAGAAGTTTTTATTTTAAGTTTCTTAAATTACAAGAATGACCCCTGGACTTATAAATCAAATTTATTTGTAATATTTGTTTATTTTCCATAAAAATCTTTACAAATTATTATTAACAATATTATTATTATTATTGTTATTATTATAATATCAAATATAAACATATATATATATATATTTTTTTTTTTTTAGTCAACGAAAAATTTTTTTTTCCAGGTTGTCACATCATCCTCCTGTTAGAGGAATTTTCGTCCCGAAAATTAAGATGTACTGGCAGCATCCTTGAACCGGCTAGGATACTTGCGCATCATTTCGTCCTCTCGTTCCAAAGTGAACTCAGGACCACGCCGGGAGTTCCACCGAACTCTGCCAATCGGAATTTTTCTATGCTTAAGTTGTTTAACTTATCGATCCATAATTTCCAGAATATAATCTCGTGGTAAGGTGATAAGACCAACAATGATAAGAAAGGTTATCTGTCAGAATTTAAGAATCCCAAACGTCACCATATGAAGCGATCTTAACGCATATCTGATGAATATGTATTTCTCCTTTGACCAACCATCGGTCTAAGAATAATACGCTAAGCGAAGATCTTGGAATGAGTTCACGACAATGGTCTATAATGCACCAATTGTCATCATGACCTCTAAGATAAGAAGCATTTTGGTTGCAAGGAAAGTTAAATAGGAGATCCATAGGATCACGAAGATTAGGTCTTGTCACTTGTGAAGATAAGACACTTGGACACACACCAAGTTACGTCTTTTCCTTTAGACCAAACCAATGTCTACAAGTTACGAAGGTTTATGAACCTTTATATTCACATCGAATTGAGGATAATAATGAGTCTTGTTGTTTAAATCCAAGATAGAATTTTAATGATTTTCAAGCTTAAGGATTCAAAAGCGATTCAAGAAGTGACTCGAACAATAGGAAACATGCTTTGCAAGGTAGCAATATTTAAGTACGTTTACATACGCAGTTTCAACAAACCATAAGCACAGCTGAGAACATTTGTATGACTAGAAAGTCATGAACATAAGTTGATAATATCTTCAGCAGAGAGATTGTTTAGGAAGGCTACTATCGCACAATCACGTTTTGATGATAGCTCAAAATGAAAGTCGATAGATAAGGAATAAATGATTCCATATAGCTAGGTCAAATGAGGATAAAGGGAGATAAATCAATTTAAGAAGTTAAGTGCTCCAATCTTAGAATAAAAATCAACCTAAAATGATTGGGTCTCCTTTCAGGTTCAGAGATCATGCTTTGGTTTGATAGGTCGGATCACCTTCTCCTGACGGACTATCTTGGTTTCCTTCTTCGATAACCAATTCATACGGTATTAAGTCTATGTCAAGGTCATGATCTTCGCGTACTTTTGTGTAACCTCTAATTATTACCATTGGTCATTTTAACAGAGTAAATAATTTCTAAACAACTAGGGTTAATGCTAAGTTAAAGAATAATTCTAGAAGAATCCAAGCTTATTATCAACCCTGGTATCAAATAGATGTGTAACTATTGATGATAAGGTACGTACATGTAACAACATTTAGTCTTGTCAAATGTGGTTTGCTTTAGTCGTAAATGTATGACCGCGTGATGTATTACTTTGACTTATATGACATTTATTTCCATAATTTAACTGTTCTTACTTTCTAGCTATAGCCATTTCCTAATTCTGATTGTTTCTAACTTGTCCTGGGGTCCTAATCGACCTAGGGCACACTTATGGTAATGGTCGGAACTCCAACCTTCTTAATGTCCCCGTTTAGCGCATGTTAACTTAATCGTATTAACCAACATAGCTAGGTTCACAACATTGGCATTCTTATCTACCTTACCGCTAGATTGCTTGTTCGACCCTCCAACTTCTTTCTACTACTCACGAGATTTTCCCAGTGTCCTTCCTAATTCTATTTGGTCTAATGTCATAAGGTATGACATCAGCTTTGTCAATTCAGGGAGTTCGTTAGTATAAAGAGCACGACCTAACCCTACTATTGCAAAATTTTAGAATTACCATTCTAACTTTTGCATTTTTTTGCTTAGGTAATAGTACTCAATCACCAAGGCTTTGAACTTATCTTAAGTCATTTGCATCAATTGAAATTATCCTGTTTGAACTTATCTAGGTAATAGTACACAATCACCAAGGCTTTGAACTTATCTTAAGTCATTTGTATCAATTGAACTTATCCTGTTTGAACTTATCTTAACTTAGCTTGAAGCTGGGTGTTCCACCAGGTTAGTGCCTTGCCCTGTAGTGAACACGTGGCATACTTGATTCATCAAATCCATGAGGACAGCTGGTGTGTTGGTCAACCCGAACGGCATGACCAAGAACTCATAGTGTCCATATCGAGTTCTAAACAATATTTTCGGTATGTCATCTTCACCAACCCTCAATTGATGATAGCCCGATCGAAGATCGATCTTTGAGGAGTACATTGATCTCTACAACTGATCGAAGAGATCATCGATCCTGGGAAGGGGGTATCAGTTCTTAACAGTCAAATTGTTTAATTCCCGATAATCTTGTCAAGTACAGAGTGTTATCCATGATTTGAGTATCAAAGATATGGTTATTAATGAAGAGTTAATTAATCGGAGTTGTACAAAGGAAACGATTGAGAAGGAATTTACTTGGTCAAGGAGCGATCGAAGGAATCTATGTACAATAATCTAAAATCCGATGAAGTAGTATTATTAGAGTATGTCGCGTCTCTTGTCTACTGATGTCGTATTAGCCGGCGTTTTTGTCTTTCAAGACTCAATCCAACAAGTTGTGAATAAGGGTGTGTATAGTAAATGCGACATCGACAGACGTATGGAATAAAAGATGGGTTAACAACATAAGTCCTTAAGAGAGTTCTTATAAAGCCCTTATTAATCCAAAATATAAGTCAAACAAATAATGATAGGGTGTGATTATCGAGGGTCTTCTCAAAGTACTAATATGTGATATAATGCCCACAACGTTCTTAAATAAGTATACCATAGATAGGTTATAAGACAGGCTATGTAATCATATCCAATAATGCACTTAAAGTATTCAATCAGTTCTTTAGTTACTGAAATGCTAAGTGGAGGAATGTCTCTTAATTAATGTCATGATTGGAAATATCATGAAGGCTCTAAGTAGGACAGGACTTAAGTAATAGCAAGTGTTATTAACGTTTTGTTACCCTTAACAAGGACTTACTAGAATTATGATCCTAGCACCCTAGGGTATAGAATAGAAAACTTGTAATACTCATGATCGTTACTTCTCCCGCGTCCACGTCCTCTTCCAGACATTCTTTAAATTACCAAATATCAAAAGCTATCAGTCGTATGAGAATAGACCTTTTGTCTTGAAATGAAAAGGAAGAGAAATTCAAGGATTTAAAGAAATAGACAAGCTAGAGAATCAGTCCGAATCCGTGGGATTAACACAAATGTCATGGTTTGAATTTCATCCAAATTCAAGGTAAGGGTGAGCATTCCTACAAGTAGAACTGATAGATAGTTAGTGGCTATGTTCTATGAAGACCGAGACTTTCTTGCTCAAGGTGAGGAATGATGACTTATACTGACTACAATGCTACCACCCGACCAGATTCACCAGACTTAGCATGCAAGACAAATTACAATTATGTGTGCACCCGTAACGGTAAGTTGCTTTGCATGATCACCCCGGTTCCTCCTATTAGGTTAACATATCTTGTCAAGTACAGTGGTCATCAATGATAGAAGTACCAAATATGTATGTATTATATCGGGGTCGATCAATCAAAGTATACGAAAGGATCAGTAAAGTTTGGGAATCATTGACAGGCCAAGGTAATTTGACCCATTTGCCTTAAAGACCTGTGTATTGACCATAGCTTATCACTCATCCCAGAAATCCCCAGGTAAGCATAACTGGTCTCGTAATGAGATTTATGCGATATGCTTGCCTTAGCCCGAGGGCCTTTTGCCAGGAAATCCAGAATACAGGTGTCTATGTGTCACACAAATCATGAAGAACATTCAGGCGATGTCAAATGCACACAAACTCTCCCGTGACTCATAGCAACTCGGAGTCACCATCCCGGTAGCCATATGCTCACAGGGATATGTTAAAGAAAAACTTCTTAGGCAACCAATTTAGTAGGCATAGCTTAGTAATCTATGTATGTGTAACTAATGCAAATCCAGCTATAGTCTAAAATGCAATGCAGATGAGATGCAAAGTTCATTTTAGTTCGCTATAACTAATGCTCTGATACCAATCTGTCACACCCTCATTTTCCACGTACGGGGTTTTACCGTCAGGCGTGTGACACAACCAGGATCTCAGATAAGCATCAGTTACACCAAACGACTCGATAATTACAAATCATATAAGTTGTTTAATTTTAATGGAACAAACCAAATATATTTAAGTTGTGCGGAATCAAAAACAGGAAAACATTTAACAACGGTTTTTGGAACACGCAAACACGCGTCCAATCCATTACATGGAATTAAGTCTTGAAAACAGTTTGAGATGAATGCGGAATGACATGCGGTGGATGCTGTGCTCCTAAAGGTGCCACATCAATGTCCTGAGAGAAAACATGCAAAATCTCAGTACAAGACTGGTGAGTTCACAGGTTCATCAGAAAACAGTAAATATCAGTAATGAAATCCCCGGATTATGTAATCCGATAAGTATCAGTAATGAAATCCCCGGATTATGCAATCCGATAAGTATCAGTAATGAAATCCCCGGATTATGTAATCCGATAAGTATCTGTAATGAAATCCCCGGATTATGTAATCCGATAAGTATCTGTAATGAAATCCCCGGATTATGTAATCCGATAAGTATAATGAAATCCCGGATGTAATCCGTAAGTATAATGAAATCCCGGATTATGTAAGTATAATGAAATTCCCGAATTATGTAATCCGTCAAGTATAATAAAATTCCCGGATTTTGTAATCCGTCAAGTATAATGAAATTCCCGGATTTTGTAATCCGTCAAGTATAATGAAATTCCCGGATTATGTAATCCGTCAAGTATAATGAAATTCCCGGATTATGTAATCCGTCAAGTATAATGAAATTCCCGGATTTTGTAATTAAAGCATATAATGGGTAGCTAGTCCATAATGATCACTATGTGTATGAAGTCGCGGCCGAGCTGACATGTAATCAAATAATAAAACTGGCCCAGATGTGGATCACACACCACAACACTTGTAATTAAGCTAACCGTTCACCCGTTTGACGAACGTTGTGCTAGCGCGACTAGCCCGGGTGGGGTATGTCAATCCCAATAGTACTACTAACAATTACCTCGCTAAGTCCATATTAACGGTCCGTTGGGCAAGTATAACACTATAGTATCAAGTATATGCAGTATTACAAAAATCCAATGTAATGTAACGTTTATGAAAACAGCATGTTTCTCTCCCCCAAAAGAGTATATACGTAAAAGTGGGGCTGTAAACTCACCTTGAATTGATGTAATAAAATGAACGGAAGCTTCAACAAATAATGCACGACCAAACACGATCAACACCTATTATTAATTGTAATTAAGTTTTTAAAATGTGCTCAACGCGAATAATTACATTTGGTCGGATTCGGGTCGGTTCGGTTTGACGTACACGATTTGATATACTAACAACACCATGTATTGATAATATTATCAATATTGATATTAATAATTACAATGGTATAATTATAATGATAATATAATTGTATTTGTAAATAATTTGTGAAATTATTACATATAATTCCTTACATTTATCATAATAAATCCATAATTAAAATAATATAATCTTCATTAATAACTTGATGATTTAAATCATTATTTAAAATCCATTTTTATAAAAGTAACTATTTATAACATTTGTAATAATTATATAAATAAATAATTAAATAAGGTATTTAAAGAAATAAATTTCCAGAAAATAACTAGATAACTTCTAAAATAAACAAAGTTTATAAAAATTATTTTTATAATTTTTAGTAATTTTTCTGGATTTTTAAAATGTGAAAAATGCTTTAAAAAAATAGATGTAGGGGGCCGGGTTCGAACCCGTGACCTCCTGTTCAAACTCCCACACACAAACCAGTAAACCAAAGGCCTAAGCCGCGGTTATACTTGGTTCTCTTTATCTTTAAAAACAGTTAACTGAATTCCCCAAATTTCTATGAACCCTAACTCGAATCCAAGCCAAATTGAACACCAAATTGATGTTGTTAATCGAATTGATGTTGGGGCTTTTGTTCCCCAACCAAAATCGAGTGTGTGTGTATGATTAATTACCTGTTTTGAAACTTAGATCGATGGGAACGAGTTAGAAACAAGCCGCGGCAGAGGTGGTGATCGATGGTTGATCAAAACTTGATGGAATTCAAATTAAACTCTAAGGAAGCTTCTAATGGTAGTGGTGAGTATTAGCCCTCAACCAATTTTGGTTTAATGTGCCTAAAAGACGAAGTTCGACCAAGTTGCATGTCCGCAAGAAGATGAAGATCGAATAGTGTGATTTCGTGTGTTTCAGGTGCAATTCAATGTACCATTAGTTTAGGAATCTTATAGTCGATCGATTGAATTAATTTAATTAAATTATTGTGATGTTTAGTGCGTGTTCATAGTGGTGTCGGCCGAAAGTTTGGTCGAAGTGGTAATTCCATTAAACCGAATCCAATATTCAAATTTCAATGGGCCACGGTTTCGAATCATGCACGAAATGTTGTCGGGAGCTTTTGTTTGAGTCAAAACCGCATGATTTGGTCGTTTGGGTCTTCGCCGGAGGTCCGCCGGCGGTCGGAGTGGGTGATCGGGCGGTGGGTTGGGGATTTAAACAAAATTACACAATTGGTCCCTGGGGTTTACAACAGTCATTATTTCATGTTAGAAGTTTTTATTTTAAGTTTCTTAAATTACAAGAATGACCCCTGGACTTATAAATCAAATTTATTTGTAATATTTGTTTATTTTCCATAAAAATCTTTACAAATTATTATTAACAATATTATTATTATTATTGTTATTATTATAATATCAAATATATACATATATATATATTCATAGTCAACGAATTTTTTTTTCCGGGTTGTCACATTGATGCATATTCCATTTGAACATACTATTGATTTGAAATGTGTATATTATATTTCTTTATTTCAGTAATTAATAGCAGTGCACAAGTTTCATAAATAGTCTTTCGTTAGTTTATCATCTTTTTTTGTCTTGAAACACTTTAATTTAGAGACCGATTTTCAGTTTTTAATACCCTTTTTATAATAGTATAATTTGGTTCATATTATTAGAGAATATGATTCGATAATTACATAACTCCTTAGAGACTTAATATTTATTTTAATAAAAACACTCATAACATATTTAAGACAGAATTCTAATATTTGATACCTTATTTAAAATTATATAAGTTGCGTCGTATTATTAGAGACTATAAATCAATCCTTATTTATTATTCCTATGTGAAAGTCATTCCGCACTGAAAGTCAATCCCGGATTCAATTTACAATATAAATATTCAATAACTTTTTATAGTCTCTAATATATTCTCTAGAAATAGTAAATTTATTTTCTTTATTAAAGTCTAAATATCAATCCCTAATTATTACATCGACAATCTTCTTTAGAGACTGGATATTAGTTCCAAATAACTATAATTATAATATGTTTAAGACTGATTTTTAGTGTTCAGTACATTTCTTACAATGACGTAATCCACATATAATAGTTAGACATTGTAAATCAATTATTAATCATCTCCCATTCTAAAAACCATTACAGACTAATTTTCAGTCCCTAATTCAATATGCATTTTGAATATTAAGAACTAATTTTATTCTTTAATATATGCCTTATTTAATAGAAACTGATTATCAGTTACTCAAATAATAACACCATTTAGGTATCCTATTTGGGACTGAAATTCAGTTACCATCAAACTTCCCTCCAAAAACTCTTATTGTGTATGCGTATTTGAGACTGAAATTTAGTCTTCTATACGTTGTCCTAGTTTTAGGGACTGGTTATCAGTTACATACATTGGGCATACAAAATTCAGTCTCAAAAAACATTTGTAACTGATAAATTAGTCTTCAATACTATGTATCCGAGACTAATAAATCAGTCTCTAATAATTTAGTTCCTAATAGTTACTTTTCTTGTTGTTCATACTCCTTTTGGAGATCCGGAGTCATGCTTGCCAACATAAGGCAAGACACTTGGACGAAGTCCTCAGTGTACTTCAGCCAATCGTTATAGGCCTCCTCATCATCCTAGGTAGGTTGATCGGAGATAGGGTCGTCTAAAACATATGATCGTTTCTCTTGCTTGAGAACGATTCTCAAGTTTCGATACCAATCAATAAAATTGTTATGACTTATACGTTCCTTTTGGAGAATTGCTCGTAAAGATTGGGTGGACATGGATGAATTATCATGATTATCATTGTTATTGGTGGGCATCTACAAAATTTAACAAAGATCAATTTTAGTATTTTCGATATTGTTATTTTAATAATTAATACCTTTTGAGGTCATTATCGTATTAAAATCTAGAACCCAACATTACATTTAAATAGTGGTTAGGTGACCTTTATTCCAATATTTAAATTAATAAGGTGGTCAACGATTGACGGTTGCAACCATTTGCAACCTCTAGAGGTATGGGATCGACTTGAAACATCATATGTAAAGTCGGCATGTTAATCCCATCAACACCATTTGGAAACCACATCGTAGGTGATCCATTTGACATGGTTTGCAAATCAAGACATCCTATTACACACGTGTAAGTTTGCCAAAATAAGCTGTTAGGTGACCTTTATCCCACGAATATGGCATTCTCACCTCAAGTCACAAGTTCCCTCAAAATGGTCAGGTGACCTTTATCCCACTAAGAGTTCCCGAGTAACTCAAGTGTTGTGTAAAAGGACGGTGTTGATATCATTTTAAAATATTTAGAGATTTCATAATTCTAGTTTAGAAAACTCTATGTACTCATATCTGCATGCTTTCAAATACAAGATACCCTATGGTACATTGATTAAAACACTTTTAATCTTTAAAATCATTAAACAATATTAATAACCTTTTATTACCTTTTCGTGATTAAGGACCATTTAGATAGTCCGTTATAATCATTGAAAGGATTGTTAAGCAAACATCATATATATGCAATCAACCATAATACCATAAACAAACAACCATTAATCAACCAAATATTAGTGCATAACCATAGCATCTAAAGTGGCCACACTTGTTTTCCATCACAAGTGTGGTCCATAGGACATTCTTAAAGGACAAAACACAACACAAAGAAGGCTTCCATGAACCTCCCACTTGAAACCGCATCCAAATGCTCCATGTTTCTTGTGTCTTCCTTTTGTGCTTCCATCTTGTGCATCTTCATATTACAAGATTTTGTATCCTAATACAAGATTTCTAGTAAAATGAAAAGTACCTAATCTATTTATTACATCCCAATAATAAATAAATTACATTTTTAACCAAGCACAAAGAAATAATTATACAACCCAATTGAATGAATAAAACAACCATCACAATCATCCAAATAACACAAGGTCAAGGGCTAGGTTATGCACCAAAATGAACAATGATCATATCATCCAAAACAACAATGAATCCCCACTAAAACCCTCGAAATTTCAGCCAACATAAACTGAATGGGTTTTATTTTGTCCAATCAAACAAACAATATAACATACATGTCTTTCAAAGTTTAATCACAAGCATGTGTGATATAACTGTGAAAGTTTGGGGATTCATAATACATGAACATAGCAGCCCCTAAAAGGGTTTTAAAGTCTCATAAAATGAATTTTAAGAACTTTTAGAAGCACATATTCCTTATATCCGGCTCTAGATGCCATTGTTGGGTTTTTAGCAAGTTTATCAAGGCTAGTTTAACCATTTAAACTATGAAAACGCAGCGGAATAAGGGTTTTAAAGTGATGTTTTGAATCTGAAAATTTGCACCATTTTAGATAAAACAAAAACCCAAAACAAGGATCATATTCATATATGAAATAGTATGCTATCAACATCCGAAAACAACCATAGGGTGTTCTTGAACTACCTTTCAAGAACAAGATAATGAAGTAAGGATGAGATGAAGATGATAATGATGTTGTATGTGCAGCCCTCAAAGAAGAAAACCTCAAGTTGTAATACCCACAAGCTTCTTCCAAACACCTTGCTATGTTAGGGAGCTTTACACCAAAACAATCTTCAAAGCTACTATCTAAATCCGATTTTTCAGCCCCAAATTTCTGCCAACAAATCCAAATTTTTCAATAGTTTTTTAGTGTTCTTGCTTGAATGAAAGAGAAGAGAGAATTGAGTGAAGTTGTAAAATGATGGAAGACTGTGTAAGTAATAAAGTCTTGCATGAAACAAGACATAATATGGTGTTCCCTAGGCCCCCTTGGGCGGCCGAACCTCTTTTTAAAATTGGGTTCCCACCCATTTGATATTTTGTAAAAAAATAAACACTCTTCCATGCATTTAGGTTATAAAACTAAAACATAATCTAATTTTATAACATAACACACTTTTATTTGACATTATTTAACCAACTTAAATAATAAAACAAATAAATATCTCATCAACAAATTATCACTATAATGTTGTTCTATCACAAAAGCAATATTTAGAAAATCAATTTTCTAAATAGGTGTCAAAATTTATTATATGATCTTGTCAACAACTAATTTTTGTTGGTGTTTGTATAGCTTGTTATTGGGTATGACCCGACTTGGATCATAACGTACTAACCACATCAATCTTGTATGTGTCTTGGGCATATCTCGAGATTGTCTAAACATCATCCATTGTGGATCACTGGTTTGATTGTTCCATTTCACTGATGAATTCATATCTATCTTCTATGTTATGTGTTTTTATGTTCATGCTCATTATGAGTAAACTGTCATTATCATCCTAATTGCATGAAACTTATGTAATTTGTGATGAACTAATGGTGTGATTTATATTGTGTTAATGTTACGGTGATCTTGTGAAAACTTTCGATGGATAGCATCTACATTTAAATGGGAAGTTATAAACTTATGATTTGTAATTTTGATTGTCATACACGGTTGAAAAACGTATGATCAACTTTTATTCGTGAAACCTGACATCGGCTACTCTCGGGAGAGCATCCCCTAAGTGAAGGTCGCAACCCCAAGTGAAGAACCGCACATCTGAAGGTTGCAACCCCAAGTGAAGGTCGCACATCTGAAGTTCGGTTGTCTCTTCTGCCTTGGATTCGCAACCCTAAGTGAAGGTTGCTAAATCTAGGGCACATCTGAAGAACCGCACATCTGGTGAGATTGTTCCTTCTCTCTCTTTTAGTTTCTAGTCTAGGCTGATATTGGCTGGGTTAGGAGTACCAGCAGCTGTTGAGATATCTGTGTTGCTCTATACTGGTTCACTGGTTTACTGGTGCATCACTTGTGTGATCTGTTTTCTGTGGCTCTTTACTGGTTTGTGTGATCTTAATCCTTGACTCTTCTTGATAGGTTTTCTGATTTGTGTGATTTCTGTTGCTCTTTATATGTTTACTGGTTTACTGGTTTGTGTGATCGGTTTTCTGTTGCTCTTTACTGGTTTGTGTGATTTCTGTTGCTCTTTATAGGTTTACTGGTCTACTGGTGCATCACTTGTGGGATCTGTTTCTGGTGCATCACTTGTGGGATCTGTTTCTGGTGCATCACTTGTGTGATATAAGTCTTTTCTATTTTTCTGCTGACCGTGTAGTTCTGTGGTTTGTGCCTAATTGATTAGTGGTTATAACTTGCTGATTAGTTGTATAATTGTTAGTGTTTTGATATTAATTGCAAGTTGTATATTGTTGGTTGAGTTGGTGTGTTGAGCATTTGTGGGTTGTTGTCTTCATTTCTGGTCAATCTTAGAACTGTTCATTACATAGGTTTCATTGGCCTATTTGAATCTATACTCAGGATAGTGTGTCATTGTGTGAAGTTGTGATCATTGTTGCTATTTCTTGATTAAGTTCTGGTCCATTGTGTACTGTTGATCGGTCGTGACGGATTGCTTTTGATTGCGCTTTACGTCCGCTATAATTCCTTTTTTAGGGGTTGTTCTAGTGGACTCTGTCAGGTAATATAGAGAGCAGGTGTCATTATGCTGCCCCGAGATCATGTTCGGTGACGAGAGGTGCGAATACAAGGAAAAAGGATTTTAGATTAAGAGTGACATCGTGGAATGTAGGAACCCTAACTAGTAAGTTACTGGAGTTAATTGATGTGCTAAGGAAACGTAGGGTCCAGATAGCGTGTCTCCAGGAGACTAGATGGCGGGGTGAGAGAGCAACAGAGTGCAATAGTTATAAACTATGGTATTCAGGGTCTGACGGAACGAAGAATGGAGTAGGGTTTCTAGTTGCTAAAGAACTCCAAGATAATGTAGTGGAGGTAAGAAGATACGATGATAGAATTATGCTGTTAAGAATAGTAATAGGGGATGAAGTAGTGGCAGTACTTAGTGCGTATGCTCCACATGTTGGACTAGGAGAAACAGAAAGAAAAAAGTTCTGGGAGAGTTTAGATCACGTTATGGGTGACATACCTAGAGACGAAAAAATATGCATAGGAGGAGATTTTAATGGGCATATCGGTAAGGATAATGACCACTTCCAGTTGGTGCATGGAGGCTTCGGGTATGGCACTAGGAATGAAGGCGGTAATGAGCTTCTTGACTTTGCGGTAGCGCATGACTTAGGAATCATAAATTCGTTTTTTAAGAAAAGAGAATCGCATCTAATCACGTTTAGCAGCGGCGGGAGACACACGCAGATAGACTATCTGTTGACGAGGAGAGAAGATCGTAGCTCGTGGAAGGACTGTAAGACAATCCCAGGAGAGACAGTGGTGACACAACATCATATGTTAGTGGCGGATATACGCGTGAAGAGACCAATTGTCTAACAAAACAAGAGAATTAGACCTACGATCAAATGGAGCCAGCTCAAGGACGAGAACATTACCATTTTTAGAGATAAGGTCATACCAATAAACCATCCTGGACCACAGGAAGACGCAAACCAAAGGTGGGAGGCCATGGCAAATACGCTCATACAAGCAGCTAAAGAAACGCTTGGAGTTACAACAAAGAGGACAGGCGACCATAAGGAATCTTGGTGGTGGAACGAAAATGTACATGAGAAGATACGAATTAAACAACAAAGTTTCAGAGAGCTTTTACGGTGTAACAATGAGGAAGAACGCCCAGAGCTAAAAGATAAATACAAGGTGGCTAAGAGAGAGGCGAAGAAATCGGTGTCAGAGGCAAAGAACACGGCGTATGAGAGGATGTATAAATGACTAGAGACGAAAGAAGGAGAGCATGACATGTTTAAGTTAGCCAAGGCAAGAGACAGCAGAAGACAAGACCTGAGAATTGTGAAGTTTATAAAGGCTGCGGATGGAAAAGTTTTGGTGAACGACAAGGACATCAAGGAGAGATGGAAAACTTACTTCGATAACCTTTACAACATAAAGAATCCAAATCAACAAGCCGACACAGATAATACAACCCAAACAACACAACAAAACAATTGCTATTGTAGAAGCATCACAGTAGACGAAGTTACGAGAGCTATGCAGAAAATGGGAAGGGCTAAAGCGGTGGGGCCAGACAACATACCGATTGAAGTATGGAAATGCCTGGGAGATGAGGGGCTCAAATGGCTAACAGATTTATTCAACACTATCTTTACGACAGGGAAGATGCCGGACCAGTGGAGAACCAGTGTTATAGTCCCCATATATAAGAAAAAAGGAGATGTACAAAGTTGTGAAAATTACTGGGGAATAAAGCTATTGAGTCACACGATGAAATTATAGGAAAGAGTTATTGACACGAGAATTAGACGAGAAACTCAGATAGCGTCAAACCAATTTGGATTTATGCCAGGACGCTCTACGACAGAAGCAATACACAACATAAGGAGGATAATGGAGAAATACAGAGAAAAGAAAAGGGACCTCCATATGGTATTCATCGACCTAGAAAAGGCCTATGACAGCATTCCGCGTCAACTAATTTGGGAAAGCCTACGAATTAGAAGGGTACCAGAGAGGTATATCAAAATAATCAAGGATATGTATGATGGGGCAAAAACGTGTGTGCGAGCCCCGATAGGAGACACAGACTCATTCACAGTGGAAGTGGGACTCCACCAAGGATCGGCACTGAGCCCTTTTCTCTTCACAGTAGTGTTGGATGAGATGACCAAGTCTATACAGCAGCCAGTCCCGTGGTGCATGCTCTTCACGGATGATATTGTCTTAATATCGGAATCTAAAAGGGTGCTTAACGACAACCTAGAACAGTGGAGAGCAGCACTAGAGCGTAAAGGTTTAAGGATAAGTCGCTCAAAGACAGAATACATGCATTGTAACTTTAGTGGCGAGGCGGAAGAGGACACCCAAATCAGTATTCAGGGTATGGCGGTCCCACAAACGTCTAGGTTCAAATACCTGGGCGCGTACTTGCAGGACGACGGAGAGATACACAGCGATGTCGCGCACCGGGTACAAGCAGGATGGTGCAAGTGGAGAGCAGCATCAGGGATCCTATGTGATAAGAGGTTTCCAGCAAAACTAAAGGGAAAGCTATATCGAGTGGCAGTACGTCCAGCTATGTTATATGGAACAGACTGCTGGGCCATAAAGAAATCGCACGAGAACAAATAGAGGTAGCGGAAATGAGAATGCTGAGGTGGATGTGCGGTCACACAAGACTTGATCGGATAAGAAACGAAGTGTTTCGACAGAAGCTACAAGTGGCCTGTATCGCAGATAAAATACGAGAGGGAAGACTAAGATGGTTTAGGCATGTCAAGAGGAGACCAATGGCGGCACCAGTCAGAGCAGTAGAGAACATCATCTTAGAGGGTAGGAGGAGTAGAGGAAGACCTAGATTGACTTGGGATGAGGTAATTAGGCGAGATATGATACACTTGCACCTCTGAGTACATGATCGAGGATAGGACTGAGTGGAGGCGTAGAATTAAAATTAAGGACTTCTAGTTAGACATATAGGCAGGAAGGGTATTTGAAGTCTGGTTGCGGGGCCTGATGTATAAGTAGCCCATATCTGCCCTTAACGGTGATTCTACATGCACCTAGGATATATGTATGCTATATGTTGTATGATTTATTGTGTACTCATGTGTTGTATGATTTTTTTATGATGGCTTGTTATCGATATGGCTTTTTGTATACTGTATGCTATGTGTGATGTGATTTATTGTATGTTGTCTTTCGATCAGTATGGTTTTGCTATCGAGTCGGGGGTCTCTTTGGAAGCGGTCTCTCTACCAAACAAGATAGAGGAAAGACTCGCCTACACCTACCCTCCCCAGACCCTGCTCTTGAGTGGGATATACTGGGTTTGTTTGTTTGTTTGTTTGTTTGACTAGAGATAGTTATTAGAAATCATATCACCTTAATATTCTGATTATTTACGGGTTCCCTTTTATTAGTCTGAGAAATCTATAGTAATTGTTATGGTTTTCTAAAATTAGTGATATGTTGGAAAGGAACTTGATCAGCACTCTTCCCACATTAAGTTATGTTTTCAGAAATCGTATGTCGAAATGGTCACAAAAGATTTACCTACATTACTAGGGCTTTGACCAAAGTAGTAAATCTCAACCTGACATGGTCCTAGTCACTACGTAGCAGATAGACGAGAAATCGTGACAGCTCATCTTTATAAACATTAACACAATTACTTTAATCAATATCTTTAATCACACCACCACTTCATCATAATTACATAAGTGTAATCTAATTAGGATGATAGCCTTTATCTCCTGATTTTAAATCCAAAAGTTTCAACCTTGTTTTACTTTATTTTTATTTCAATTTCTAAAACCCTAAAAACCCTAATTTACATCAATGCAACTTATCATTTTCCTAAACAAAAATCAAATCTGGTAGTCAATTTTTAAGGTTGTTGAGTAGGCTAGATGTGTCCACGGATTGATACTCGGTTCTTACCATCACTATATTACCTCCCGATCGATACACTTGCCTTTTGTGTGTTTAGTTTAGTATAGTAATAACCAATTAAAACTGAATCTGTGCAAAAAAACCTTTGTCAAAATATATATACTTTTCACACGCATCAGCAACCCATAATCAAAAGAAGTTAATTCCATCACTACTCCGTTAAACTTATTGCACATGGATCTTTTTCATCCCGCAAGTATAATGAGCATTGGAAGGAAATCATATTCCCTTGTGATAGTTGATGATTTCACAAGATTCACATGGGTATTCTTTTTTAGAACTAAGGATGAAATAGGTGAAATGTTAAAATTCTTTTATTATTAAAATAGAAAATAAAATTGATCACGAGGTAAAACAATCAAAAGTGATCAAGGGACCAAGTTTAAGAATCATGTTCTTGACTCATTCTATAACTCAAAAGGGATTACTAGATAATGCAGTGCACCTAGAACTCCTTAACAGAATTGTGTTGATGAAAGGAGGAACAAGACACTTATTGAGGCTGCAAGAACTATGTTACCTGATTCAAAGTTGTCTCCAGAGGCAGTCAGCATTACATGTTATGTGCAGAACATGGTTCTTGTTGTTAAGCCCCATGGAAAAACCTCTTGTGAGCTACGGAACAAGAGGCCACTGTTCATTGTCTTTCTAAGGTCCTTTGGTAGTAGGTGTACCATACATAACATAAAAGAAAATTTGGTAGAATTTGCTGAAAAGTCAGATGATGCTATCTTTGTTGGATACTTTTCCAGCTTTAAAACTTATAGAGTATATAACATTAACAATCAACAATTTGAGGAATCATCCAATATTGTTGTAAATGAGCACACTCCTTGTGTTAAGGGGAATGGCCCCGACCATATCTTTAACTTAGAATTGTTTTCCAACTATTCTAAACCATTTTATAAGAATGTTTCAGTTGGAACAGGAACTCAAAACGACTTCTATAATGATCAACTGTTTGAGTTACCTAGACCTATTCCAAGTTCTCCAAGAAGACATGAAGTGCAAGCTCCCAATACTGCAAGTCCTAAAAGCTTGAATATTACAGGAAATGGTGGAGCTTCAATAAGTAGCCAGTCAGTGGATCCTTAAAATTCATCGGCTGACAACTCCAACTCTCAACACCAAGCTGGTGAAGACAATAATCGGAGGAACATGCAATTGCTAATACTGGTTCACAACAAAACAACATTGATGTTGTCACTCATTCATTCAATCAGTCCTCATTGAATGAGTGTGAGAGATCTGCTGGAATCAATGTTCATAATCCTAAGCAAAACCTTTCAAACTTGGATCTATCTATGAAAGTAGATGTGATTCCAAGACTCATGATTCATAACACTCATCTAGTTGAAAACATCATTGGGGATGTCTCAGAAGGTGTGAAAACTAGAAGACAAACTCATAATGGGAATGTCTGCTTGTACTCATGCTTTCACTCCCTGATGGAACCCAAGAAGGTGAAATAAGCTCTCAAGGACAATAATTGGGTTGAAGCAATGCAAGAGGAGTTGTTTCAATTGAAGAGACAAAAAATATGGAACCTATGTCCATTGCCACCTGGTCAAGTCCCTATTGGCACCAAGTGGGTGTTTAGGAATAAAAAAGATGATAGATGTTTGATCATCAAGAAGAAGACTAGACTTGTAGTTTAAGGATACACATAAGAGGAAGGGATAGATTACAATTATGTCTTTGCACCTGTTGCAAGACTTGAATCTATGAGAATTTTCCTTGCTTTTGCAGCATCCAAGAACTTCACAGTCTATCAACTAGATGTAAAATGTCCATTTCTATATGGGGATATTGACAGAGAAGTCTATGTGTGTCAGCCACTTGGATTTGAAGACCCACAGCACCCCAACTATGTGTGCAAATTGGATAAAGCTCTTTATGGGTTACACCAAGCACCTACGCTATGGTATCAGACATTGTCTTAGTTTCTTCTTAAAAATGGCTACACCAGAGGCACCATAGACAAGACATTATTCATAAAGAAGTTTGGTAAGGATATGTTGATTGTGCAAGTCTATGTTGATGACATTATATTTGGTTCATCCAATGACCAAATGTGTAAAGACTTTGAAAGCATCAAGAGGAAGAAATTTGAGATGAGTTCTATAGGAAATATTGATTTCTTCTTAGGAATACAAGTGAAAGAGATGGAAGAAGGGTTCTTCATCAATCAATCTAAGTATGTCAAGGATATCTTAGAAAGATTCGAGATGAAAGATTGTAAGCCAGCCAAGACACCTATACAAAGAAAGCATTATCTTTATCTTGATTCCGAGGGGAAGGACACTAATCAACATTAGTAGAGAGCAATTATTGTATATCTAATGTATCTCACTACAAGCAGACCCGATATCATGTTTGCAACATGCATTTGTGCAAGATATCAGTCTGCTCCTAAGGTGTCTCACCTAATTGTTATCAAAAGAATTCTTAGATATCTTAAAGGAGCTCCTCAACTGGGCCTTTGGTATCCTAAGAACAAGGATTTCAATCTTTATGGTTACACTGACATTAAGGATGTTAATTTCTTGGTGGAACACTAACAAGAAATCACATCAGGAGGATGTCAATTTCTTGGTGGAAGGATCATCTCTTGATAATGCAAGAAGCAATCATGTGTCTCTACATCAACTGCTGAAGCTGAATACATTGTTGCTGCTAGCTGCAATGCTCAACTGCTATGGACTTAGAATCAGATGTTAGACTATGGTTTAAACTTCAAGGAGACTCCTATACACATAGACAGCAAGAGTGCTATTTCTATCACAAAAAATTCAGTCAAGCATTCAAAGACAAAGCATATTGACATCAGTTATCATTTCATTCGAGAAATACATGATGAAAACTTAATCAAACTAGTCAAAGTTGATTGAAATGAACAATATGTTGATTTGTTCACCAAACCCTTTGATGAACGAAGATTAAATATTTAATTACGGCTATTAGGATGCTCAACATTGATTAGTGAATCTCTTTTGAAATTCTTTTGAAAATATGTTATGTCCAAGTTGTCCATTTACAATCTAAGCCCTGTTACAAAAGATTTTCTCTAAAATTTTCTAAGTATAAATTCTTTCGGAGAGAAATTTAACCTCGGAAGAAATCCTTATTCATCTTTTGAAGTCAAATCCTCTGCATAAGTGTTCTCTTCCGAAGAGTTTTTAACCTCCGAATAGATCAAGTTTCCTTCTGAAGGCTACTAACTTCTTCTCTTGGAAGAACACTTTACCCTCGGAAGCAAATTTGTCTTCAAGACATAATTTGCTTTGGGAGATAAAGTGGTTTCAGAAGACAATCAAGAAAGAGAAAATCAAATGTTCTCTCGGAAGCAATTTTACTTTTAGAAGAAAATTTTACTGTGTAACGAAAATCTTTGGGCCTACTCTGCAAAAAGTAATATTTTATGGAAGATTGTCAGAATATTTTTAATGACTTATCCTTACCGCCCCTGTCAAATCAAGCTGCATGGTGTCACTTCACCATATCGGTTTGATCTTTCACCCTACATATAAAAGCTTCCAACTTTGTTTTCTACTTTCTTTACCACTGCAAAAGCCTATTTCCATTATCTTCTTAAAATTTCAAATGCCTTACTTCAAACAGTACCTTCAAACAATGGCTCTAAACCCTCAACACAACCAAGTCGTCATACTTGACTCTTCAAAGGATGCCGATTTTACTCCAATCATCTAATTTCTGACCCAATCTGCATATCTTCCTGCTATAACTGTTAACCCCACCATCTATTCAAACCATATGGCCGAATTCTTGGCAAATGGTTAAAATGAAACACTTAACAATGAAAGGGTTATCAGGTCTAGAGTCTATGGACAAGAAATTATTGTGAGTGAGACCACCATGAGGGAGCATCTTGAACTCGAGTACGCAGGAGCCCCCATTAAGTTTCCCAAACCCGATTTAGAAGACAGTTACACCAAAATAGGGTACGAAGGAGTTGTTAGCAAGTCTACAGTTTACAAATTCAACTTCTCTTACAACTGGAAGTACTAGCTACACATCATACTACCCAGCCTGTCAAATAAATCAGGGGGTTGAGATCAAATTCCTTATGAACTAGGCTGCCTTGTTCATGGGTTGGTAAAGCGCCTAATGTCACACCCTCAAAATCTACAAACAGGGTATTACCGTCAGGCGTGTGACACACCAGGATCTCAGATAGCACCAGTTACACAGAATCAATAACTATAAAACACCCTATTAAGAAGTCAGATTTTTAAATCAACCAAAAATGTTTCAAACTTGTGGAAGAGATTTGAAAACAGAAGTCAACAGTAAATTGTATCAACACACGTTTAAAATATAAAAGTTAATAATGTTTGACAAGATAACTGATTGAGTTGAAATGTATGCCATGAATGCATCCTAGCTAAATTCCTAGCCTTGTGCATTTCTGTGACTTGAGAAAACATGCTAAAATGTATTAATATAAAGTTGGTGAGTCCATAGGTTTAAACAACAAGTAATGTGTCAGAAAGCGTTTCATATGGTTTAGTATATAAAGCATATCGATAGATAGCTAGCCTATAAACAAGTTACTTAGTTGTTCAAACCAAAGCTGACTGTGTTTGTTTTATGCCTTTCCACCACGTCTATCACAGACGTGGCAACTGATAGGTCAATTACGCACCCGTTCAACCTCCAATCAAGCTAGTGCGACTAGCCCGGGCGGGGTTTGTGAAACCCAGTAGTACTAATCAGAATTACCTCACTAATCCCATTACTAATGGCTTAATACTGTAAGGACTTTTAAATGTGTCAACACTAACGTAACAGACGATATCAATAATACTGCCAACCATAATAAAAATAGAGTTTGCATGTATTCTCCCCCGAAAGGAAAGAATATAAAACGGGGCCAAGAAAACTCACCTTGATTGCACATAAATGAGTAAACGAAAGCACAACGATTGGGGTTTTCCGATTAACCTGGATTTCAGTTAAAATATAATTAATATTAATTATTAACATAAGAAGGGTTCGGTTTCGTGTTTCACAGCTCGGTTACGATGTAGGTCATCGATTATCTCCCCACTCAAAGCAAGCATATTCATACCCAAATTACGCAAGTACTTAACCCAGCTGTTCTCACTAATATGAGATCTTACATATAGGTACCCTTATTATATTTGTATCAAGTAACTTTACATAACAAACCCACACATTATAACGCTTAAAGATATACAAGTAACATACTTTAGTACTTTATATATACGCGAATTCATACGCCCATAATATTTTTATACATAACCCACATATATAATGCCTAACGACCCAAACGCAGCACAATATATGTATATATATATATACATATATATATATACATATATACATATATATATATACATATATATATACATACATATATATATACATATATGTATATATATATGTGTGTGTATATATATATGTATATATATATATTATACACATTACATAGATATATATTTCTAATTATTTATATATTGTACACACTATTAATGCAAGCCACACACCCAAAATGAAAACATACACACACACAACTTAGGTTGCATTATTAATACATGGTTAACATACAATAATATACACATATATATTAGCTCATGCTTAGTATATATATGCATTATTGGACTCTAAGTGCACACACACATATACATGCATACATATAACAAGAGTATACATATATCCTCATAATCCATAGATACATAACAAACATTAAATATTTAACCAAGGTAAGCACTACAAGTGCATTCATATACATATCGCATGCATATATATACCCCCGATACACACATTTCAGCAAATTACACCCACATACCACAATATATAGACAAAGTTGCGCACACATACATTCAATCCATGCATTACTTGACTGGCCTAACCAAGACACACACACACTCCGATATATATACACGTACATGCGGAACATACATACGCAATAGAACACCCACCATCATGGATCTACACCGCGTACATCGCAGGGTTCACCCACAACAGCCCCCGAACATTTGAAGTCACACACGCAACCGCCATCGAGTCAAGTGTTCTACGCATCTGAACACGCGAACCCAATCAAGTCGACACTCGATATGATCATGAACATGTGCATCGCAAAAACTGAAACTATATTGAATCTGAATGCGTAAGGCGAGTAAGGGACATACCGTATGGGTTGTTTGGTTGATTTCGCGACCACTGGTGGGGAGTGGCTCGTCACAAGATGCTCGATCGGAATCACCAAGGGGGGATCGCTGTCGAGAGAAGCTTGCTTGATTGGGACTGCCGTATGTATGTGGTTGAAGAAATTTGGGTTCAATGGAGTTGGTTATGGGGTGTAATGTCGGTTTCAAGGAAGCAGTCGAGGGGGGGTGTTTGTTAGGGGATGGGTTTATCATTTGGAGATCAACTTGGCAAATTTTATTTTTAGGTTCCTCCACTTTCTGTAGTTTACATTTTTTTTATTTAATTGAGTTTAATTAGTTTATAGTTAAGTAATAATGTTAATAATAATAATAACAATAATGACAACAATTATTCTTTCACAACAATTGTTCTACGCATCCGAACACGCGAACCCAATAAGTCGACACTCGACATGATCATGAACATGTGCATCACGAAAACCGAAACTATATCGAATCTGAACGCGTAAGGCGAGTAAGGGACATACCGTACGGGTTGTTCGGTGGATTTCGTGACCGGCGGTGTTGAGTTGCTCGTCACAAGATGCTCGATCGGAACCACCGAGGGGTGGATCGCTGTCGAGAGAAGCTTGCTTGATCGGGACTACCATATGTATGTGCTTGAAGAGATTTGGGTTCAATGGAGTTGGTTATGGGGTGTAATGTTGGTTTCAAGGAAGCAGTCGGGGGGGGGGGGGGGGGGTCGTTACGGGATGGGTTTATCATTTGGAGATCAACATGGCAAATTTTATTTTAGGTCCCTCCGCTTTCTGTAGTTTACATATTTTTAAGTTAATTGAGTTTAATTAGTTTATAGTTAAGTAATAGTGTTGTTAATAATAATAACAATAATGACAACAATTATTCTTTCATAATAACGAGATTGACTAATTATAAGATAGCGGAGAGAGGTTAGATAATGGGAACGGTGTTAACCTGAAAATTCAGGTTGTCACTCCTAAGATTCAACTACTTTAGATTTATGCTGAATAACTTGAGAGGAAATCTCATTAGGAATACATTTACATGTATCCCCGATGTAATCAGCACATAATCAATTGTGACCTAGATCAGGACAAACTAGAATATGCAAATGTTCTAGTAGTTCCTTAAATAATGTCGGGTATCTTTAAAATGTTGAAGAAGGTATCCACCAACTTCATTGGAAGGTTCACTCATCTACTTCCAGGAATGCTCGAGCTTATGGCTCCTCGTGACATCCCTGCAGGCCTAGCAGGTGATGAATCCACACCAGACATCACTATTTCATAGCGAACTACTTCTTCCCACCCTATCCAGTTTACTTACCAAAGAGTCTAGAGTGGAATACAAGGCTCTTACTCAGCAAGAGGTCCAACCATCCTCCATAATTGACCTCAATATCAGTGTTGTGTCTCCTCAGTCTCCACCTGATAAGTCCATTGCTCAAGCCCTCAGAGTGAGTCCCAACACTCCTTTGAGCAGCCAAAAAGGGACAACCACATTACTGGCACAATGCCACTAGATGTTAACCAAGGTCCCAGGTCATTAGGAATAGGCACTATATCCTTCACTGACCCATTAACCCAATCTGATGAGGATCTCATGTTTCCTCTGGGCCATGATGTTAATCTACCACACCACTCTCCAGATCAATTGAGCCCCAGGGAACCTATGTTTTCTAACCCCTATCAGTTAGGCCAAACTGATGTGAGTCCCACAGGTATGGAGTGGACTCATGTAAGCTCAGCTGCCACTACCGAGAGTGTCTCATTGACCTCTAAGGACAGTGGTAACATTAATAAGACTAAGTCTACGATAACCTTGCCAATTGATATCTCTGGAAGAGACATCAGTTCAAAAGGGAAACCAGGGTACCAAGAAACCACATCTGGTGGTGAGTATGAACATACAAGGTATGTTATCTTATCTCCTTGTGATTCTTCTAAAACAGAAGAGGGAAGTCTGCAACTCACCATTCAGTATCTACTTTCTAATGTCTCGACTCTTGAATTCAAGTTTAGGACTTTAGAAAACAGGTCTGCCACTCAGCAACTTGAGATTGAAAATCCCAAGGCCAAACTAGCTGAGATGCAGGTTGAAAAGCCTATTAGGCAAGTACCTATTCAGGTCTCTTGAAGTTCTTCCTCTAGCTCATCTACTTCTTAAGATAATGCTATGAAAATACAGGAGAATGTACAGAGTCAAAGCCTTCAGGATCTTACTTTGGCCATCTTAACCCCATCTTTAACTTCTCCTACACCACAATACCCCACATCCATCTTTCCCCAGCCACCTTATACAATAGTTCAAATAAACCCCAGGATGCTTATTGATCTTCAGAAATTCTTTACCAGATTTCTAATAATCTCATCACTTGAACAACCCTCACCTGATGTTGCCATAGCATACTTTGGAGCTAAAGAGCTTCAAAGGTTGAGTGCACCACCTACCACTGAGAAAGAAGTTAGTCAACCTAAGGTCCCTATTGAACCAAAGATTGACTTTGAAAGGGAAAAAGTACTCATGGCCCAGCAACTAACTTAGTTGGGACAAGGGGTGTCATATTGGTTTCTTCTGAAGCAAAGATTTAGGCTACGGAAGAGATATCAATCTCTTCCAAAGTAGAGATTCAAGCTACGGAAGGGATTGTTGAACTATCATCATTGTTTGATGATCTGCTACTCATAAACACTATCCGTGATTTAGCCTCTACGTTAACCAGTGAAGACTTTCTCAATACTTCTCTCTCCTAACAAGCACCAAAAGATCAGCCCCAATCTCCCCAACCAGAATCTTCAAAACCAGAATCTCCAAAGGCCGCATCTTCCTATGATCACAAAGGAAAAAGGAAAATTACTACTGAAGAGCTTCTTGAACAGGAAAGACTAGAAAAGCTGAAAAGGATAGGTAGACTTGACGCTGGGAAATTGTTGGCTGCAAGTAGCAAAGCAACAATAATAACTCAAGAGTCTATCAATGAAAGGAAGAGATTGGAAGTGATAGACAGGCTCATCAGCCTGGGAGTGGCAAATGAAGAAACACTTCTACTCCCACTTGATGAGCTTGTGACGCTAGAGGAGGAAACTCTACTGCAAAAGGAGAAAGAGAAAGCAGCAAGGTTAGCCAAATATGAGAAGAAGAGGAACATGATATAAGAGGCTGAGCAAAAGAAGAGGAAGGAGAGGATAGCCTTCATATGCTCTAGGGGCTATTCTCAAGAGGAGCTGAATCCTCATGAAAATGAGACGATCTTGTTTCTTTTTAACAATTAACAAGATCATATCAACAAGGAAAGAAAGAAAGCTGCCAGAGAGAAAGTGAAGGAGAAGAAGGAGGAGGAGGAGGAGGCAAGACTTGCAATTGCCAAGAAGGTAGGTGATAAAGCCTGGATGAAGACTTATCTTAGGGCCCACGGCTTCATAGGTAGGAAAGTAGGTCCCATGTCTAAGAAGACCCTACAGCGACATGTCAGTGATATCAAAACCGACATTTGCTTAGGAAGAAGGAAAAAGGTATATCAAACTCAAGATGTACAGAGAACGATACCCAAACCTTCACCCAAACCACAACCAACAAAATCTGACCCCACACTTCTTTCCTTACCCATTAAAACTAAACCCACTACTGAGCCTTACACCCCTGAACCTACATCATCTGCCTTAACATGTCACACCCCAACCTTGACGGCGGAATCGTCGAGGCGTGAGAGTTACGATTGTTCACAGCCACATAACGCTATTATTAGTTCCAAATATATTAATCAAGATTCAATTGTAACAATACAAGTAATTGTTCAAACAAAGATACATCCAGAATACAAGTATAAAAGTATCCAGATCATTCGTTTATTTCTCTAAGTCCAATCCTAAATGTGATAAGCTTCAAAGAGTAACCTGAAACATGTTAAAAATAAAAGGTCAACATAAAAATGTTGGTGAGCACTCTACAGTTTTGTATACATAAGTATATAAAAGATGACAATTCAAGTTGTAAATTAGTGAATAAAGTGACTAAGGATGTTATGAACAATGCACAATCAAACCTCGACAATGTTTTACAAGTATCAAACGACGTTAATATTCTATTAACGTTAAAAGTATATACGATCAGCTAAGTGTACTTGGATCAACCAAGCAGGCTTGTCTTACCCATAGATCTATGACTTCGCTGGGCTAGCAATAGTTAATGATTGTACACATAATGCCATAACATGGTAACCACAAAAGTTCAACTAACCACAACTCACAAGTAAATTGCCATAAGTTTACAAGTCTCGAATAAGTTTATAAGTGCAATGATATAAGTTAACATGTTTCACCCCAAAGTGTGAAAATAAGAAAAAGGGGTATAGAAATACTCACAATGACGTAGGCATTACAAAATGATATAAAAGGTTAATCGATGATCCATAGTATCCATTACAAGCACCTAAGTATATGATTTACGAGATAAAGATTAAGGTTAATATTATAATTAACGTTCAAATAAGTTTGGCTTTCGATAGTTTTAAGGTTTAATAATAAGATCAACGTTCGATTAGTTAATTAGGGTTTTGATAAATTTAAAGGGATTTGTCAAGTAATTAAATTTTAGAAATGATGTTAAGTATAAATAAATCTTTATAAGTATTTAATAACGTATTGATTAATAACAAATTATTAATCTAAACCATTAGTTTAAAATGTAACTTATAAGTAATAATATTCTTAAATACTTTGTGTAGTTATAAAATATAAATAATTTCTACGATTATCATGATAAATATTTAATCAATATATTGTCCGTTAATATTATAAAGATTTATTGTTTCAAGTCCAATAGCTAGTTAATTATTTTAAGAGAAACCCATTTATACATAAAAGTTAAATAAACATAAAAATAATAATTATGTTTTTAGGGAATAACATTTGGACCAATAATAATTTATTAATTTATTATTTAAACTCCATTTTAATAGAAATAACCCATGAATAACCTTTGTTAACATGTTTTATTAAAAGATATTTAATTATTTAAATTTAAGAAAAATTACAGAAAGTAATTTGATGATTTAAAAATAAACAAGTTTATAAAAATAATTTTTAGAAATTTTAGAAATTTTCTAAATTTAAAAAAACAAAGACTAAAAGCTTAAAAAAAATACATGAGGTTGCCCGGGTTCGAACCCGGGACCTCATGTAGGAGAGGCGTGTGATTTAACCAGTAGACTAAGGCTTACAGCCGCGATATGACTTCGATTTTAAATGTTAAAACAAGCCTTCAATAAATCCCCCAAATCTCAAGAACCCTAATTCGTTTCTCAATCAAATCGAAGCTCGATTCGATCTTGTTGGAGACTGGAATCATGGGGCTTTTAATGCCCATGTAATAACGAGCATTTAGGTGTATTACATTACCTGTATGGTGTTTGAATTGATGCTAATCCCAGCGAAGAACAACCGCGACAGTGGTGGTGTTGATTAGGTAATCAAATGGTGATATTAATCAAATTAATTTCACAGGTAGTTTCAAATGAGGCCAATGATCGAATGCCATCTATCAATTTCGTGATTTGAAACTCATAAGGTTGAATTCGATCGAGTTGCAGGTCGCGCAGAAGGAAAGATTCAAGTTCGATGAATGGATGTGTTTCAGGTGCAATTGGAATTGTATACTGATTGGTCACATTTATAAGATGGATTAGGTAAGGTTAATTCGATTATCATTAAGTTTTTGGTGCGATCTGCACCTGTAAAGCTGCCGACAACCACGTGGGCCGGTTTGGGATCGATCGCACTCGAATTTGTTTACTCATTGTGGGTGTCCAGTTCGAATCTTGCACATGGTGATGTTGGTGGCATTTAATTGAACTTAGACCGCGTATTTTGGTCATTGGTGGTTGGCCGGAGTGTTGGCCGGAGAATGGTGCCGGCGGGGGAATCGACGGGAAAGGGGGGTTGGGTTTTAATTATTTACAGAATGGTCCCTGCGGTTTTAAAAATTATTATTTCAGGTTAAAGGTTTTTAAAACAGGTTTTAAGATTAGCAAAACTACCCCCTGGACTTATTAAATCAAATTTAATAATTTTATAAATTATTATTATTATTAATAATACTTTCATTATTATTATTATTATCATTATTAGCATTATTATTTATAATAATATCATTTTTATTATTATTATTATTATTGTTATCATTATTTTTTTTATTATTATTAATATCAATTATTTTTAAGATTTTACAAAATTAACCCTTTTTTTTTTTTATCCATAAAAATTCGGGATGTTACAGTCTCCCCTACTTTAAGAAATTTCGTCCCGAAATTTAATCATGAGAAACAAATTTTAAGATTTATGAGGAGACTTAGATGTCATTTCGTGTTCACGAGTGTTTAAATTCAATAAGTTTGACTATGAGTCTTAAGTTTGCTAAGTTTCATCGTTTATAATCTTATATGTTCTAAAGTGTGCAAGTTATTCCTTTAAGATTTTTAATTGACAAATGTTTGTATTCCAAACAGTTCAATACGGTTAAAAAGAATTTTTGTCATGTGTGAAAACGCCATACATAAGATCGATACGGGACTCGGCTTAACGAACATGAGAAATAAGTTCCGGATATTTTTGGATGGAATTCATAAGAGCTTCTCAAGCAAATAACTTTAACGGGTTTCTAGGTGATCGTTTCTTGTTCACTCATGTCAATGAGGGTTCAAAGTGTCATTAGTGTAACGTTGATACAAGTATCGTGTTTGTTAAGATTAAGGATTAACTTTGGTATGAAGAAAATCATTATAATGGGTTTTCAGAATAAGTGTGGTTTTGAGGAAAAATATTCAGAAGATTAATAGAGGTTTTATGAGGAGTTCACAGATGGTCCAAGAAATGACAATAATAAGAATTGCATTGATCAACGAAGATAGCGTTCATGATTGGATTAAAATTTAATAATTCAGGATATTGCTGATAAAGGCAAACACAAGTAGCTTTCCAAGTAGGGCTTGCACACGCGGTTCATCAAACCCATAAACACAGCTGAGAACATTCGTGTGGCTAGGAAGCCATGAACACAAATTTGTAATGTCTTTATTTGGCAGGAAGGTTGTTTAAGAAGCTATCATTACGCAATCAGGTTTTAATGATAACTCAAAATGAAAGTTGATAAGTAAGGAATAAATGGTTCGATGTAGCTAGACCGAGTCAAAACATGAAGATAAGGGAAAGAAATCAATTTAAGAATTTACATGCTTCAAGCTTGGAATCAAAATCATCTTAAAACAATCGGGTCTCCTTTCAAGTTCAGAGATCATGCTTTGGCTTAATAGGTCAAAACACTAACATTGTTTCACCCGTCAAGTTACTACATGCTTCTCGTCACTTGATTACAACCATGGTAAGTTGAAGATCCAGAAACGAGAATAGTCATCAAGGTGTGGTTTTCACTCCTAACTTGATGGTGTATTCCCAAGATATGACCATTAACTTACCAATCAAAAAGTTCGATCCCAACTCATTGTTGAGGATCTACAGAAATAAGACGAGGTAACTCACCATTAAGGTAAGGGAAGTCACTCCTATCTTAACGATGAAGTTTTACAAAAACAAAATATAACAGGATGAACTTCTTCATCAAAATCCAGAATTCACTCCTACTTTGATGAGATCGTTTCATTTGAGAGTATACAATCCATAAAAATGAAATTATCATCAAGGTATGGAATTCACGCCTATCTTGATGATTGAGCTTCATAATAACAAGAAAATAATCGAAGATTGACATTTGTCACCAAAGTACGGGTTTCAATCCTATTTTGGTGAGATCTTGTCATTTGCGAAGTGTAAGTTTCAATGAGAATAATTGAAGTCAATCCTCAAGATAAGGAAATCACCCTAATCCAGAGGATGAAATATCATAAAACACACAATTGGAAACCATTTATCGAAACGAATAGAGATTCATCAAAGTAAGGGAATCACCCCTGTTTTGATGAGATAGAATCATTTAAGTGATACGAGTGTTCTTAGTCATAGATTGACTTGCAAACCCTCGCATTTCCCACGGTGCAAGCGGTACGAAGTTTGACTTAAGATGAAAGGATAATAATATTAATTAGAAATTCAGGAAATTTCAAGTTACATCAATGAAACCAAAAGGAAAATCATGCTTATAAAATTTAAGGTCAAAGTTCGAGGTAACAGGATTTGTTATGATGGTGTTCAAATCTTGGATAATTAAAATCGGGAAGACGAAATCAAGGATAAAATGATTCGACATCACAATGAGATGTGAACATTCGATTCACAATCGAAAGGAAAATACAAGGACTTCCCAAGATATGAGGTCACCCATAGCCTTATTGAAGACACGCGTACTTATAAGTGGTAACAAAGTTATAATTAGTTTATTCGCTCATTGAGGTGAGTGACCACTTTAAATTAACAAGGTTAATATTCAATTAGCAAAGTATCCTGAGATGTAGGAATTCCATCTACAGCTTTGCATGTTCTTAGTTATGGGACCCATCCTTAAGAAGACTTGAGAACCATAGGTAACGGTTTAAAGTTTTAAAGACATACGGTTTAGATTCCCAATATCTTTGGGTATGTTAAAATCCATGTTCACGTTGGTCAAGGTATAGGAATAGTTGCATGAAACGTTGAGTTCAATAACGTTACATGTTACACGTTGAGCGTTTAAACGTAAGAGTTGAAATGTAGGATGGGTTTAATATTAACAAGAATATTATTTAGGTTAAGAATGAGAAAGTATTTAAACTTTGATGATAAACTAGTTCAAGGATTCAAGGATTTTTAAGATACAAAAGGATGGTTCCATTTGGTAACGCATTACAATTTGGAATCGTTGACACGTCAAGGTAAATTGACTCATTTGCCTTAGAGATTTGTGTATTTTGACCATAGTTTAACACTCATCCCAGAAATCCCCAGGTAGCGTAACGGTTCCCTCAATGAGATTTATACGAATACGCTTGCCTTAGCCCGAGGGCTTTTTGCCAGGAAATCCAGAATACAGGTGTCTATGTGTCACACAATATTTCTTAGGTTCATGAAATCAAAACCTTGATGAGATTTATATAGATTAGACATAACGTCTAAAGATCCAAGTCATAAGCATAAGTATACGATTCCACGTGTCGTTGAGAATAAGTTTAGGAAGTTCATTTATCGGGGAGAGTCAAAGAGTCAAAGTTAAGTTTAAGGAGTCAAGTAACTAAGTTTAAGCATACATAAGGCAATCCTATGCTAAGGCATCAAATTGCACAAAAGGCATAGCATTATGTAGCATTTAAACAATATGTAAGCATAAAAGTATAAGGATCTTTCTATGAGGTTCATGCAACTATAGTCTAGGTCACCATTTCTAATAACCTAAATCCCTATAGTTATGGGCTCTGATACCAATCTGTAACACCCGGCCTCTCACACCAACAATATTGTCCGCTTTGCCCACGAGGAGCGCACGGATTTGCTTTTGGTTGCCCGGGTGAAAACTTCCCAGGGAGGTCACCCATCCCTGGATTGCTCCCACCTGAGCACGCTTAACTGTGGAGTTCTCCTCTCATCCACAGCCAATACGCCCAAAACGCGTTGTTGATATTAGAGGCCAACTCGAATTGTTTACTCATTGTGGGTGTCCAGTTCGAATCTTGCACATGGTGATGTTGGTGGCATTTAATTGAACTTAGACCGCGTATTTGGTCATTGGTGGTTGGCCGGAGTGTTGGCCGGAGAATGGTGCCGGCGGGGGAATCGACGGGAAAGGGGGGTTGGGTTTTAATTATTTACAGAATGGTCCCTGCGGTTTTAAAAATTATTATTTCAGGTTAAAGGTTTTTAAAACAGGTTTTAAGATTAGCAAAACTACCCCTGGACTTATTAAATCAAATTTAATAATTTTATAAATTATTATTATTATTAATAATACTTTCATTATTATTATTATTATCATTATTAGCATTATTATTTATAATAATATCATTTTTATTATTATTATTATTATTGTTATCATTATTTTTTTTATTATTATTAATATCAATTATTTTTAAGATTTTACAAAATTAACCCTTTTTTTTTTTATCCATAAAAATTCGGGATGTTACAGTCTCCCCTACTTTAAGAAATTTCGTCCCGAAATTTAATCATGAGAAACAAATTTTAAGATTTATGAGGAGACTTAGATGTCATTTCGTGTTCACGAGTGTTTAAATTCAATAAGTTTGACTATGAGTCTTAAGTTTGCTAAGTTTCATCGTTTATAATCTTATATGTTCTAAAGTGTGCAAGTTATTCCTTTAAGATTTTTAATTGACAAATGTTTGTATTCCAAACAGTTCAATACGGTTAAAAAGAATTTTTGTCATGTGTGAAAACGCCATACATAAGATCGATACGGGACTCGGCTTAACGAACATGAGAAATAAGTTCCGGATATTTTTGGATGGAATTCATAAGAGCTTCTCAAGCAAATAACTTTAACGGGTTTCTAGGTGATCGTTTCTTGTTCACTCATGTCAATGAGGGTTCAAAGTGTCATTAGTGTAACGTTGATACAAGTATCGTGTTTGTTAAGATTAAGGATTAACTTTGGTATGAAGAAAATCATTATAATGGGTTTTCAGAATAAGTGTGGTTTTGAGGAAAATATTCAGAAGATTAATAGAGGTTTTTATGAGGAGTTCACAGATGGTCCAAGAAATGACAATAATAAGAATTGCATTGATCAACGAAGATAGCGTTCATGATTGGATTAAAATTTAATAATTCAGGATATTGCTGATAAAGGCAAACACAAGTAGCTTTCCAAGTAGGGCTTGCACACGCGGTTCATCAAACCCATAAACACAGCTGAGAACATTCGTGTGGCTAGGAAGCCATGAACACAAATTTGTAATGTCTTTATTTGGCAGGAAGGTTGTTTAAGAAGCTATCATTACGCAATCAGGTTTTAATGATAACTCAAAATGAAAGTTGATAAGTAAGGAATAAATGGTTCGATGTAGCTAGACCGAGTCAAAACATGAAGATAAGGGAAAGAAATCAATTTAAGAATTTACATGCTTCAAGCTTGGAATCAAAATCATCTTAAAACAATCGGGTCTCCTTTCAAGTTCAGAGATCATGCTTTGGCTTAATAGGTCAAAACACTAACATTGTTTCACCCGTCAAGTTACTACATGCTTCTCGTCACTTGATTACAACCATGGTAAGTTGAAGATCCAGAAACGAGAATAGTCATCAAGGTGTGGTTTTCACTCCTAACTTGATGGTGTATTCCCAAGATATGACCATTAACTTACCAATCAAAAAGTTCGATCCCAACTCATTGTTGAGGATCTACAGAAATAAGACGAGGTAACTCACCATTAAGGTAAGGGAAGTCACTCCTATCTTAACGATGAAGTTTTACAAAAACAAAATATAACAGGATGAACTTCTTCATCAAAATCCAGAATTCACTCCTACTTTGATGAGATCGTTTCATTTGAGAGTATACAATCCATAAAAATGAAATTATCATCAAGGTATGGAATTCACGCCTATCTTGATGATTGAGCTTCATAATAACAAGAAAATAATCGAAGATTGACATTTGTCACCAAAGTACGGGTTTCAATCCTATTTTGGTGAGATCTTGTCATTTGCGAAGTGTAAGTTTCAATGAGAATAATTGAAGTCAATCCTCAAGATAAGGAAATCACCCTAATCCAGAGGATGAAATATCATAAAACACACAATTGGAAACCATTTATCGAAACGAATAGAGATTCATCAAAGTAAGGGAATCACCCCTGTTTTGATGAGATAGAATCATTTAAGTGATACGAGTGTTCTTAGTCATAGATTGACTTGCAAACCCTCGCATTTCCCACGGTGCAAGCGGTACGAAGTTTGACTTAAGATGAAAGGATAATAATATTAATTAGAAATTCAGGAAATTTCAAGTTACATCAATGAAACCAAAAGGAAAATCATGCTTATAAAATTTAAGGTCAAAGTTCGAGGTAACAGGATTTGTTATGATGGTGTTCAAATCTTGGATAATTAAAATCGGGAAGACGAAATCAAGGATAAAATGATTCGACATCACAATGAGATGTGAACATTCGATTCACAATCGAAAGGAAAATACAAGGACTTCCCAAGATATGAGGTCACCCATAGCCTTATTGAAGACACGCGTACTTATAAGTGGTAACAAAGTTATAATTAGTTTATTCGCTCATTGAGGTGAGTGACCACTTTAAATTAACAAGGTTAATATTCAATTAGCAAAGTATCCTGAGATGTAGGAATTCCATCTACAGCTTTGCATGTTCTTAGTTATGGGACCCATCCTTAAGAAGACTTGAGAACCATAGGTAACGGTTTAAAGTTTTAAAGACATACGGTTTAGATTCCCAATATCTTTGGGTATGTTAAAATCCATGTTCACGTTGGTCAAGGTATAGGAATAGTTGCATGAAACGTTGAGTTCAATAACGTTACATGTTACACGTTGAGCGTTTAAACGTAAGAGTTGAAATGTAGGATGGGTTTAATATTAACAAGAATATTATTTAGGTTAAGAATGAGAAAGTATTTAAACTTTGATGATAAACTAGTTCAAGGATTCAAGGATTTTTAAGATACAAAAGGATGGTTCCATTTGGTAACGCATTACAATTTGGAATCGTTGACACGTCAAGGTAAATTGACTCATTTGCCTTAGAAATTGGTAAATTTTGACCATAGTTTAACACTCATCCCAGAAATCCCCAGGTAGCGTAACGGTTCCCTCAATGAGATTTATACGAATACGCTTGCCTTAGCCCGAGGGCTTTTTGCCAGGAAATCCAGAATACAGGTGTCTATGTGTCACACAATATTTCTTAGGTTCATGAAATCAAAACCTTGATGAGATTTATATAGATTAGACATAACGTCTAAAGATCCAAGTCATAAGCATAAGTATACGATTCCACGTGTCGTTGAGAATAAGTTTAGGAAGTTCATTTATCGGGGAGAGTCAAAGAGTCAAAGTTAAGTTTAAGGAGTCAAGTAACTAAGTTTAAGCATACATAAGGCAATCCTATGCTAAGGCATCAAATTGCACAAAAGGCATAGCATTATGTAGCATTTAAACAATATGTAAGCATAAAAGTATAAGGATCTTTCTATGAGGTTCATGCAACTATAGTCTAGGTCACCATTTCTAATAACCTAAATCCCTATAGTTATGGGCTCTGATACCAATCTGTAACACCCGGCCTCTCACACCAACAATATTGTCCGCTTTGCCCACGAGGAGCGCACGGATTTGCTTTTGGTTGCCCGGGTGAAAACTTCCCAGGGAGGTCACCCATCCCTGGATTGCTCCCACCTGAGCACGCTTAACTGTGGAGTTCTCCTCTCATCCACAGCCAATACGCCCAAAACGTTGTTGATATTAGAGGCCAACTCGAATTTGTTTACTCATTGTGGGTGTCCAGTTCGAATCTTGCACATGGTGATGTTGGTGGCATTTAATTGAACTTAGACCGCGTATTTTGGTCATTGGTGGTTGGCCGGAGTGTTGGCCGGAGAATGGTGCCGGCGGGGGAATCGACGGGAAAGGGGGGTTGGGTTTTAATTATTTACAGAATGGTCCCTGCGGTTTTAAAAATTATTATTTCAGGTTAAAGGTTTTTAAAACAGGTTTTAAGATTAGCAAAACTACCCCTGGACTTATTAAATCAAATTTAATAATTTTATAAATTATTATTATTATTAATAATACTTTCATTATTATTATTATTATCATTATTAGCATTATTATTTATAATAATATCATTTTTATTATTATTATTATTATTGTTATCATTATTTTTTTTATTATTATTAATATCAATTATTTTTAAGATTTTACAAAATTAACCCTTTTTTTTTTTTATCCATAAAAATTCGGGATGTTACAGTCTCCCCTACTTTAAGAAATTTCGTCCCGAAATTTAATCATGAGAAACAAATTTTAAGATTTATGAGGAGACTTAGATGTCATTTCGTGTTCACGAGTGTTTAAATTCAATAAGTTTGACTATGAGTCTTAAGTTTGCTAAGTTTCATCGTTTATAATCTTATATGTTCTAAAGTGTGCAAGTTATTCCTTTAAGATTTTTAATTGACAAATGTTTGTATTCCAAACAGTTCAATACGGTTAAAAAGAATTTTTGTCATGTGTGAAAACGCCATACATAAGATCGATACGGGACTCAGCTTAACGAACATGAGAAATAAGTTCCGGATATTTTTGGATGGAATTCATAAGAGCTTCTCAAGCAAATAACTTTAACGGGTTTCTAGGTGATCGTTTCTTGTTCACTCATGTCAATGAGGGTTCAAAGTGTCATTAGTGTAACGTTGATACAAGTATCGTGTTTGTTAAGATTAAGGATTAACTTTGGTATGAAGAAAATCATTATAATGGGTTTTCAGAATAAGTGTGGTTTTGAGGAAAATATTCAGAAGATTAATAGAGGTTTTTATGAGGAGTTCACAGATGGTCCAAGAAATGACAATAATAAGAATTGCATTGATCAACGAAGATAGCGTTCATGATTGGATTAAAATTTAATAATTCAGGATATTGCTGATAAAGGCAAACACAAGTAGCTTTCCAAGTAGGGCTTGCACACGCGGTTCATCAAACCCATAAACACAGCTGAGAACATTCGTGTGGCTAGGAAGCCATGAACACAAATTTGTAATGTCTTTATTTGGCAGGAAGGTTGTTTAAGAAGCTATCATTACGCAATCAGGTTTTAATGATAACTCAAAATGAAAGTTGATAAGTAAGGAATAAATGGTTCGATGTAGCTAGACCGAGTCAAAACATGAAGATAAGGGAAAGAAATCAATTTAAGAATTTACATGCTTCAAGCTTGGAATCAAAATCATCTTAAAACAATCGGGTCTCCTTTCAAGTTCAGAGATCATGCTTTGGCTTAATAGGTCAAAACACTAACATTGTTTCACCCGTCAAGTTACTACATGCTTCTCGTCACTTGATTACAACCATGGTAAGTTGAAGATCCAGAAACGAGAATAGTCATCAAGGTGTGGTTTTCACTCCTAACTTGATGGTGTATTCCCAAGATATGACCATTAACTTACCAATCAAAAAGTTCGATCCCAACTCATTGTTGAGGATCTACAGAAATAAGACGAGGTAACTCACCATTAAGGTAAGGGAAGTCACTCCTATCTTAACGATGAAGTTTTACAAAAACAAAATATAACAGGATGAACTTCTTCATCAAAATCCAGAATTCACTCCTACTTTGATGAGATCGTTTCATTTGAGAGTATACAATCCATAAAAATGAAATTATCATCAAGGTATGGAATTCACGCCTATCTTGATGATTGAGCTTCATAATAACAAGAAAATAATCGAAGATTGACATTTGTCACCAAAGTACGGGTTTCAATCCTATTTTGGTGAGATCTTGTCATTTGCGAAGTGTAAGTTTCAATGAGAATAATTGAAGTCAATCCTCAAGATAAGGAAATCACCCTAATCCAGAGGATGAAATATCATAAAACACACAATTGGAAACCATTTATCGAAACGAATAGAGATTCATCAAAGTAAGGGAATCACCCCTGTTTTGATGAGATAGAATCATTTAAGTGATACGAGTGTTCTTAGTCATAGATTGACTTGCAAACCCTCGCATTTCCCACGGTGCAAGCGGTACGAAGTTTGACTTAAGATGAAAGGATAATAATATTAATTAGAAATTCAGGAAATTTCAAGTTACATCAATGAAACCAAAAGGAAAATCATGCTTATAAAATTTAAGGTCAAAGTTCGAGGTAACAGGATTTGTTATGATGGTGTTCAAATCTTGGATAATTAAAATCGGGAAGACGAAATCAAGGATAAAATGATTCGACATCACAATGAGATGTGAACATTCGATTCACAATCGAAAGGAAAATACAAGGACTTCCCAAGATATGAGGTCACCCATAGCCTTATTGAAGACACGCGTACTTATAAGTGGTAACAAAGTTATAATTAGTTTATTCGCTCATTGAGGTGAGTGACCACTTTAAATTAACAAGGTTAATATTCAATTAGCAAAGTATCCTGAGATGTAGGAATTCCATCTACAGCTTTGCATGTTCTTAGTTATGGGACCCATCCTTAAGAAGACTTGAGAACCATAGGTAACGGTTTAAAGTTTTAAAGACATACGGTTTAGATTCCCAATATCTTTGGGTATGTTAAAATCCATGTTCACGTTGGTCAAGGTATAGGAATAGTTGCATGAAACGTTGAGTTCAATAACGTTACATGTTACACGTTGAGCGTTTAAACGTAAGAGTTGAAATGTAGGATGGGTTTAATATTAACAAGAATATTATTTAGGTTAAGAATGAGAAAGTATTTAAACTTTGATGATAAACTAGTTCAAGGATTCAAGGATTTTTAAGATACAAAAGGATGGTTCCATTTGGTAACGCATTACAATTTGGAATCGTTGACACGTCAAGGTAAATTGACTCATTTGCCTTAGAAATTGGTAAATTTTGACCATAGTTTAACACTCATCCCAGAAATCCCCAGGTAGCGTAACGGTTCCCTCAATGAGATTTATACGAATACGCTTGCCTTAGCCCGAGGGCTTTTTGCCAGGAAATCCAGAATACAGGTGTCTATGTGTCACACAATATTTCTTAGGTTCATGAAATCAAAACCTTGATGAGATTTATATAGATTAGACATAACGTCTAAAGATCCAAGTCATAAGCATAAGTATACGATTCCACGTGTCGTTGAGAATAAGTTTAGGAAGTTCATTTATCGGGGAGAGTCAAAGAGTCAAAGTTAAGTTTAAGGAGTCAAGTAACTAAGTTTAAGCATACATAAGGCAATCCTATGCTAAGGCATCAAATTGCACAAAAGGCATAGCATTATGTAGCATTTAAACAATATGTAAGCATAAAAGTATAAGGATCTTTCTATGAGGTTCATGCAACTATAGTCTAGGTCACCATTTCTAATAACCTAAATCCCTATAGTTATGGGCTCTGATATCGAATCGAGCTTCGATTTGATTGAGAAACGAATTAGGGTTCTTGAGATTTGGGGGATTTATTGAAGGCTTGTTTTAACATTTAAAATCGAAGTCATATCGCGGCTGTAAACCTTAGTCTACTGGTTAAATCACACGCCTCTCCTACATGAGGTCCCGGGTTCGAACCCGGGCAACCTCATGTATTTTTTTTAAGCTTTTAGTCTTTGTTTTTTAAATTTAGAAAATTTCTAAAATTTCTAAAAATTATTTTTATAAACTTGTTTATTTTTAAATCATCAAATTACTTTCTGTAATTTTTCTTAAATTTAAATAATTAAATATCTTTTAATAAAACATATTATCAAAGGTTATTCATGGGTTATTTCTATTAAAATGGAGTTTAAATAATAAATTAATAAATTATTATTGGTCCAAATGTTATTCCCTAAAAACATAATTATTATTTTTATGTTTATTTAACTTTTATGTATAAATGGGTTTCTCTTAAAATAATTAACTAGCTATTGGACTTGAAACAATAAATCTTTATAATATTAACGGACAATATATTGATTAAATATTTATCATGATAATCGTAGAAATTATTTATATTTTATAACTACACAAAGTATTTAAGAATATTATTACTTATAAGTTACATTTTAAACTAATGGTTTAGATTAATAATTTGTTATTAATCAATACGTTATTAAATACTTATAAAGATTTATTTATACTTAACTTCATTTCTAAAATTTAATTACTTGACAAATCCCTTTAAATTTATCAAAACCCTAATTAACTAATCGAACGTTGATCTTATTATTAAACCTTAAAACTATCGAAAGCCAAACTTATTTGAACGTTAATTATAATATTAACCTTAATCTTTATCTCGTAAATCATATACTTAGGTGCTTGTAATGGATACTATGGATCATCGATTAACCTTTTATATCATTTTGTAATGCCTACGTCATTGTGAGTATTTCTATACCCCTTTTTCTTATTTTCACACTTTGGGGTGAAACATGTTAACTTATATCATTGCACTTATAAACTTATTCGAGACTTGTAAACTTATGGCAATTTACTTGTGAGTTGTGGTTAGTTGAACTTTTGTGGTTACCATGTTATGGCATTATGTGTACAATCATTAACTATTGCTAGCCCAGCGAAGAACAACCGCGACAGTGGTGGTGTTGATTAGGTAATCAAATGGTGATATTAATCAAATTAATTTCACAGGTAGTTTCAAATGAGGCCAATGATCGAATGCCATCTATCAATTTCGTGATTTGAAACTCATAAGGTTGAATTCGATCGAGTTGCAGGTCACGCAGAAGGAAAGATTCAAGTTCGATGAATGGATGTGTTTCAGGTGCAATTGGAATTGTATACTGATTGGTCACATTTATAAGATGGATTAGGTAAGGTTAATTCGATTATCATTAAGTTTTTGGTGCGATTTGCACCTGTAAAGCTGCCGACAACCACGTGGGCCGGTTTGGGATCGATCGCACTCGAATTTGTTTACTCATTGTGGGTGTCCAGTTCGAATCTTGCACATGGTGATGTTGGTGGCATTTAATTGAACTTAGACCGCGTATTTTGGTCATTGGTGGTTGGCCGGAGTGTTGGCCGGAGAATGGTGCCGGCGGGGGAATCGACGGGAAAGGGGGGTTGGGTTTTAATTATTTACAGAATGGTCCCTGCGGTTTTAAAAATTATTATTTCAGGTTAAAGGTTTTTAAAACAGGTTTTAAGATTAGCAAAACTACCCCCTGGACTTATTAAATCAAATTTAATAATTTTATAAATTATTATTATTATTAATAATACTTTCATTATTATTATTATTATCATTATTAGCATTATTATTTATAATAATATCATTTTTATTATTATTATTATTATTGTTATCATTATTTTTTTTTATTATTATTAATATCAATTATTTTTAAGATTTTACAAAATTAACCCTTTTTTTTTTTATCCATAAAAATTCGGGATGTTACATAACATTACCCTCATCCACTGCCTCTCAACAACCACCACCACTACTCATCCTTCAACCCAAAACACAAACCCAAAACTTAACAATTACCCAAGCCATCCTCTGAACCATCCAAACCTCTGACCTTAGAGGAATTTAGGGAGATCAAAAGGAACATCACTAATTGCTCAACCATGAGCGATATCTCTTGTGAGGAAAGGACCATAACACTGAAATACGTTGATGGGTTTTCATGTTCCCTCACAAGAGATGCATTCCTAGATCTTCCCCGGGGAACACTAGACCAATCACATCAAATCTTAGCTACAAACTCGACTTCTCTCAATGAAGAAAAGAAAAAGCTAAGAAGAAGATTGGTAACCCTACTGGACACCAGGAAAATGGACACGCTGCCAAACATGCCCCTTATTCCTAGGAAGAACATTGTCCAATTTTGGTTTGATGAACCTTCTCACAACTTTGTTGTGGAAAGGGAGAATGGTGAAGTCAGCAGGTTAAATGCTTTATCTCTTCCACACTCAAGCAGATTTGATATTGCTAAGCTAGCAGAGAAATCATTCTCTAATCCCTCCAAGTCCCAAGTAGCTACTCACATAAGAAACCACTTGGACAGCCTTCATCTTGCTGAACTAAGCAAAAGGCAAGAGCTAAAGAGGAGTTAAAGTTGAGAAGAAGGTAGTGAAGTTTTGGTAGCAACAGCATAGGGGGAGTTTGCTGGATCCAATAAAGCTGGTACAACCAAAACTACACTTAGAAGATTTTGAGTACCACTGAGCAAAGGCATTCAAAGACACAGATTCACTTCCAAAGCAAAGTTGAAGATCTTCTGAAGCTTAAGGATGAAGAACTTCCGAAGGAAGAACTAAGTGTTCCGAGACTAAGTAGTTCTCCTTCCGAAGTACAACACTTGGAAGATTCAAAACAAAGTCTTTCTAAGGAAAAAGGTCATGAAGACTTGCTGAAGTCTCAGAAGAAGTTATCTCTTCCGAAGTATAAATGGTTTCGAAAGACTTTATTCTCCCGAAGCCATTTTACCTTCGGAAGAACTAACTATGGACCAGTGGACATATGTATAGTCTGACTGGCAAGTCTGATATACTACATGGCATTTTCTCATGCCCATGTAGTTGAGCATACTTTATTCCAGTGTTCACCTTTTATTAGTTAGTACAGTTACCAACTTTATTAGGTAAAAAAAAGGTAAGTCATGGACCTGTCATGACTACCTAATCTAGGATAATATTTTATCTTAGATATCTTACTTCTAGCAATGTAGTATTTGTTTAGATGTATGTTCCAGCTGGTTTTCTAAGTATAACCGGCTGTAGATAGTAGTATATATAGTTTCTCAATTTAACTCATTATGCATGCTTTGTAGGAGTCCTGTAAACACTTAGTTGAGAAGTAGTATATGCAAGTTTCTTGAAAAACCATTTCTTATGTTCATTAACTTAATGTATTATCATCAACGTAGTTACAGATTATGCATCATTATATGAGTGGGACTTAGTGAGTTTGAGAGAAAATATTATGTTGAGAGACCGACACCGATCCGGCACGAACCAACAAGGAAAATTGGAAGGATATATGGTATGAAAGTTTGGTTTGTAAACATCACGCAATATGAAACATAAGATTATTCAACCGGTTGTGTACTTTTTTTTAGTCAAAGGATGTGGAGATTGGTCGTCCTTGAAGCAAAGGTTGTGCATTGATTCAAAGTAGTTGGCTATCTCACATAATAGGAGTTTATTATGTACCCATATAATGGTATTGACCAATCTACAAAACAAGGTTCTGAATTCGTATTCAAAGGAGACATTTGTCGTGTTAAGAAGGTTTTTGAGAAGGAAAGCCTGATTGCATGTTGGCACTACAACAACAAAGAACACTATGCATTTATATCTCCAGCAAATCATGAAAATTTGATGAACCAATAAGGATCATGGTCCGTAAGAAAACCAATCCATGCACAATAAAAAAATAATTTTTTGAAAAGGATCAAGAAGTTCAAGGGAAACCAATGTCATGGAAACATTTAAAGGATATTTCAATTGAAACTGATAAGAGTGATTAAAGCGCCAACAAATTCAAGGGACCAAGTGTGTATCCAATAAATATTTTAAAATTGTAGGATTGTGTGATATTCATGGACTTGATTCACATAGAAACAAAAATCAAAGAAGAAAAAAGAAAGTTTGATGGAAATTTGAAATATTTGAGCAGTTATTCATGACAGACTTTTTGAAAATTTGAATACTGAGCCCCATGCCACCAAGGGACTTATTTTGTTGTTAGATCAGCTAAATGGATCTATATAAGATAGTTTATGGACAAGTTGGATACAATAATGTTAATCAAAATAGAAAATGGGCAGAAGATACTACACAAATAGATTGTGCATTAAAAACTTTAAAAACAGAAGACCAAAACAACCTCATTAAATCCATTAAAATTGTGTATCTAAAGTATCTAGAGATGTTCGAATGGTACCATTTGAAATACAAAACAAGAGAACTTATTGTGAAAGAGGGTGATGGAAGCAATAACTTACAAAAAAAAAGAAGGTATGGAGAGGTGTAGAGTAGCCACAACAGAAGAGGCTGAGGATCAAGAACAAGAATACTAAACTTAAGGGGAAGAATGTTAAAATATAAGTTTAGCTTAATATTACTAAGTATAGTTACGTAATTATTTGACATTATACTTATGTATTAATGATGTAAAGTAAGTATAGTAAGCAAGGAACTAGACACCAGTTAACATGATAGTTATGTCGAATGTCAATCAGCATAAGTGTCACCATGAAATGGTGTTCCTCCGGATTCATGAAAATAGATGGCATAGGGGTGGGAAATGGTTTTCGGGAAGTGTATGGGTTTGAAATTGGCGTAGAAGGTGTAGGTTGTGTTATGGAGGAAGGAAATGGAAGAGAGAAAATGAAGGTGGTAAGATAGGGATCAATTGTTGAGAGGTTAACATTGAATGGGTTATAGCTAATGAAAAAGTAAGGAAAACGATAGGGACGATGGAGTAAGTGAGGGAGTTAATGAAGGATGAGTTATGGGCTTATGTTGTGCGACCACTGCCTCCTTGTCCCGAAGTGTGATTGTATTTCCACTGTCAATACTTGCATCTTCCACTATGACTTCCTTCGTCAATTTGAGTACGTTATTTTGACGTATGCTAGCGAGAATTGTCGTTTATCAAGACCAATATGGTGGCTCCAATGTAAATACAAACTTCAATCGGCCTCGATCCGCCCCAACTACATTTCCATCCACCGAATAGTCTCCAAGGATTCAAGCCTATACACAATCAAACAACATCAATTATGCGTTACAGAGGGGAAAGTCTCTCTATAACAAACTTCCGGCATGAGAATAAGTAACTGAAAAATATAAGTAAGGGGTTGGGAGAGAACATAGAAAGAGTTTAGGGTGTATTTATACATGGAGAGATCAACTCCCTTTACTTTTTATTTACAGTGTTTCACGATGTATGTGCTCATGTCATGTATGATGGTAGGTGTGGTCCCAAGAGAGTTTGTTATGTCATTAGGTCCTACCCCTCATGCAATGAGGGTTTGTTCAATCAATGGTTGAGATTGATGATAATTTTAGTCCCTTGGAAGTGACACACATGTTACTCGTTACTACGGGCCAGGTGTTCCAAGTGCTAGTCGTGGTTTTCCGGAGTCGGATCTGGGTGTAGGTTATAATATGGTACCTTATGTCTACACATTGGGTTGCTCTAAAGTGGTTATTATGTTACTTACATTGAACAATGCATTATGGTCTTAATTTTAAAGTGACTCACCGCTTCAACTTCATGCCTTCATGCACACAGAATAGGTCGGCTATAAACTTACTGATCGTAGCACAATCGACTACATTGCATACCTTAGTTCTAACCTAATACAATGGATCGTATCTTAAATGTCATAATTGGGTTACAAATCTATTGTCACTCGGACAATTAATTTTGACAATCTCAGTGCCATTCACTAGTTAGCGAACGCGTGCTTTCATTCCTTTTGTAGCATTTATACTCGATTTCCATTTCGTACATGGAAAAGATCGCAGTGGATATTAGAGCAGTTTGCTGATGATTTAATCAAGTTGAAACAAGATATAAACACTTTTAGCAATGAGCCACTAAGACTCACTTATAAACGGTAGACTTTTAGCGACGAGGCACTAGGCTTGAGTCTTTTAAACGCATAACATCCAACATTAGTTTGGTTGTGAGGGCACATTATAGTAGATAATTACCATATAAATTATCCTATTCCAATAACTAATAAGATCAGAACATAAATAAGAGAAAAAAAAGGGATTTAGGTAAACACGAGAAGGCAAAAGATTATACCACAAATAAAAAAACTACACATTCGGCTAAGAGATCTATCAGTCTCTACTGTCCGCGATCTTTCGCGTCTAGTACTCCCCGTTACTACATTATACGAATTCGGCGTACCAAATAACGGGGATCCCAATTCGCCCAAGATCCTCCCAGTGACCATTTCTCCAAGCATCCCAATTGTTGGACTAGGTACCACCACACTCTCCACCACAACCTCTTCACGCACAGGCAAAGCCACAGGTGACGGTGCAAGTCGTCGATAACCACCGCCACCACCACCTGATGGTCCTAGGCCGCGATATCTAGGAGTAGGTGGCCTGGGCGGTACCACCTGATCACCCGCCGTAGGACCCTTTTCTTCTGTAACATGATTGGTGGTTATATTGGTTGGTCCGTATAAGGGGACGACCTCGTTTTCTGATATTTCTGTTTTGCATACAGGACACTTGGCGCTTTCTCTTTCGAGGGTCTCGGATGAAGTTTGTTGGTATTGGATCCACCTATAAATGCAGGGCCAGCAGTAGAGGTGGCCACAGAGTGTCACCACCGGATCTTGGACCGCGTCGAGGCAGATATTACATTCAAAGTTGCCGGTATCATGAACTCCATTAGCCATCAGGTCTTGTTTTTAGTTAATGGTGTTTTGTGCTAGAACCCGTAACTGGTGAATGGATTGTGGTTGAATGGATTGTGGTTGAATGGTTGTAGAGTGTGTTCTTATATATATAGTGAAGTTGACATAACAAATACGGATCAGATAGTAGTCTACTTTGTCCTCATGGGAACATAATAATATCTTTTCAAAACATCCAAAAAACATTTCTATTTCTGTTCTAAGACATCGTCAACATCTTAAAACATTATGTTTTGTACACGTTTATTTATTACAAAATTAACTAAATAAAATATACCCATGATATGTTCACACTGATTAAACACGCGGAAAGAAGTGAAATAACTAAAAACAGATATTTCAGTATTCGAAATTAATACCTAAATAGAAAAGCTCTATCATCATATCTTGTATAGTTTACATTTGGAAATTTTTATATACGAGTTTTAAATTTAAAGATGACGAACATTGTTAGAATTTTTGTACGAGTTTAAGTGAATGACAATGTTTAATCTATGTTCTCTTTACGAATTATAGGTATTAAAACTATTTAGTGGTTCAAACGGCTGTGATCAATATGAACTAGTGGATTTAAGAACTCTTTCATAAAGTTTACTAAGTTATTTTTAATTATAATACATTTTCTTTTGAATATTACATACATTTGTATGTAAACAGAGCAGGTCTATTTTTAAAAGATGTGTAAGATAAGCGACCGTACAAGACTCATATTTCATAATCTTTTTTTTCTTCCATTAGGTACTATAGAGTGACTAACATGCATAAAAAAGGGTTATAAACATGTTAATAATTATATGTTAAAGAATCGGTTCAACAAGTCAAACAATAATGTTACAATTAGATGTTCTAGAGGGGTCTATTTCTTATTACTTACACAGGATGCTCCTAATTTTAGAAACGGCTTTGAAATAGATTGGGTCAATATATCTTTTCTAATCTCTTCAATATATAGAACCTTGAGCCAAAACGTTTGAGAAGATTATAAATTAGAAAAATTCGCAAAATGTCCGTTTGACAATTTTTGTTCCCCAAAACATCCTTACCACGGGTACGCTAATCAATAAGATTGATGAAGTGACAATTGATTCAAAAACAACCAATTAAAAAGCAAGAGTCATGTTTTTTATCCTCTAAGCTATCAACAAATAAACTATATCATCTGATCCATATATCAACAAAAAATTATACTAAAATACATCATAGAGGGATTTTAGCACGAATCCATTGATTCTATATGATTTATTATATTACTACCCCTTTATCATTTTTGTAAGGATTCCTATAAGTATGATGCAGCCAAAACACTCTAAGTCTTCCTGCATGCTGCACAGAACATAAAGTAGAAATGCTTCGGAAGTTTTACACTTCAGAAATATTCTATGTGTAAAATCTTCCAAAGCCCAGACCAATATCTTCCGAAGCCAGAAATGAAGTCTTCCGAAGCTTCAGAGACAAAGTCTTCCGAAGCCAAAGAACCAAGATAGATTCTTCCGAAGACTTTTATCATACATGCTTTTATCTGATATACTTTTTCTGTAAAGCTGAACCACTTTATTGCCGCCCACTCTGGTTGGTCACCAACTTGCATGAGTTGGTGAAAAGGTCCATGCTTTAGGAAACTGTACATTGAGGTCTTGGTGTCAAACCTTTCTACTTTATGTACTTTTATCCTTTTCGTAATATATTAGGATGTGAGCTATGACATGTCATAGTCACTAGTCAAAAGGCAATCTGCCTTTTGACTCTACATGGATTTTGTTGTCTAGTTCATGTATCCAGCTGGCCTTCATAGTATGGCCGTCTGTAGGTTGTAGTATATAGTGTCTCAGGTATTGTAACTTAGTATCAGTATGGTGTATGCTTATGCTTGAATACTTGTAACTTTGAACTTGAGAAGCAATATACAACATCCTTGAAAACCAACTACTTGTGTTGTTATCTTGTTCTGTTTTTGTTCTAAGTTTACTTGTGTTCTTTGCATCACCATAACCAGTTCCCCATTTGATATGTTAAGTGTTCTAAATACACTCTCCTCATTGTGTTGTTGTGTTATAAGTGCCACCCTTCAACCGGTCCTGCATGTGGTATCAGAGCTTTCCAGGCTCTTGATATAAGATCTCACCATCTTAAGATCCCTCACACACACAAAATACTTAACAACTCAAATGGCAGCTCTATCAAAAGCTGATATGGAAACTAGTACTATGACCAAGTCCCCACTGATCACTCCTGAAAACTTTGACACATGGTGCACAAGAATGGAAGGCTTCATCAAGTGTCAAGATACAAGGATGTGGGACTCAGTTGTTAATGGTCCGTTCATACCAAACACTACTTCTGCTACTGGTAATCATATAATCCCAAAAGATGTAGATGATTACTCAGAAGAAGACAGGAAGAGAATAGAGCTTAATCAAAGGGCCATGACTTGTCTTCAAACTGCTCTTCCAAACTCCATCTACCAAGGCTTCAAGAAGTGTAAGATAGCTAAAGATTTATGGGAAGCACTGAAGCTCATGTATGAAGGATCCAAGGAAACCAAAGAGAACAAGAAAGATCTCTTAAAGCAACAGTTCGAGAACTTCACTTTCAAGGCTAGTGAGACACTGACTCAACAATACTTCAGTTATGTTGAGATAGTGGACACTCTGGTGGATATTGGAGTAACTCTTGAGAACAGGGACATAGCAAGGAAGTTCATGTCTTCTCTTCCTAAACTATGAACACATTATTGTGTTGTGATCAAGAGAACCTCAGACCTTAAGACTCTTACTCTTACAGAGTTGAATGGTATCCTGAGTGCATTCCAGATGGAGATGAACATGCAAAATTCCTCTGGTAACTCCAATAACCAACTGAGTTCAGCTCTTCATGTGAATGAAAGGGAAAGCATTGAACCACAACATCAGTTGCTATGCTACCCTGACAACTCACAAAAGGGGCCTTTCATCACCTTTCCAGAGACACCAAGAGAAAGCTACACTCAAGAAAGTCCCTTCCAAGAGACAAGTTCTTCTCATGCCTTTGTCTCAGCTGATGAAACCTCTAGCAGCTTTCTTTTCACTCTTGAAGACTTGGACTGTATCCATCCAGATGATCTGGAGTATATGGAGATAGTTCAGCAGATGACTCTTCTCACTCACACAGCCAAGAAGTTCTACAAGAGGACTGGGAGAAAGTTTCCAAGCAATACATCCAGTGGAAAGTTTGGGCTGGACAAAAGCAAAGTAAAGTGCTATAACTGTAACCAGATGGGGCACTTTGCAAGAGAGTGTAAGGCACCAAGAACAAATGGTGGCCAAACACAGACCAGACCAAACTACACTGAAAAAGCCCACAAGAATGAGAAGCCAAAGCAGCAAGCTGCAATTGCTGTTAAAGAAGGAGGGTTTGACTGGAGCTTTCAGATAGAGGATGCATCTCCAAACCAAGCTCTTATGGCAGAACAAGATGAAACCAAGGTATTGGAAAATCTTTGCTCTTCTAAATGCATTGCTAAAGTTAATAGATACAGGTCATATAACTTAGAGCTGAGATCTGATCTTGAGTCCTTAAACATCTTGAAAGCTGATTTTAAAAGAGCTGAAAATGATTATAAACTGAAAATAGAAGATTTAGAGAAAACAATTTCAACTCTTAAACATTAGCTAACAAACTACAGGACTCAAATCAAAGATCTCATAGCTAAGTTAACTGAATGCCAGGCTGAGCTTGTGATTAGCAAAGCTAAGGTAGAAAACTGTGTTCTTGAAGAAGAAACCTTCAAGAACATAATATCCTCATCCTTGCATGCAAAAGTGTATTATCAAAACAAGCAGGGACTGGGATCTAGTGAGATAGCTCCTCCACAGACTATCTTGTCTGTAAGATATCCTAGGTGTGGAACTTGTGAAGATGAGCTTCCCCTCATAGATCCTTTGACTAAAGAGGATGAAGAGGAGATGGTGAAGAATGACTTTGGTTTGAGTGAAGAAAAGCATTCTGAGAAAGGTCACCATTCCTCTGAGGAGGTAAAACTATTGAAATGACCAAGTCAAGAAGAAAGAACTTGATCAGAAAAGCCAAAAGAAAATCAAGGAAGGCTCAAGAGATCAAGGCCACCTTTGACTCTAAGCAGAAATAAGTTTTTATCTCTGCAGGATTTGAAGTGGTTAAGACTGATGACATGAAATCTAGTTCATGTGCAACTCATCTCAGCAATAAGAAGAAGACTGATCAGTTGTGTGTTACTGCTACACAGCCTGGACCATCCAACTCCAAGAACAGTTCTCAACCCAAAAGAACTGTCTCAGGTCCTGCAGAGGTGAAGGTGGAGAATGGAAGTGACCAAATTCAGTTCTCTTCTATGAAGATAACTCTTGGAAAGAAGAAACTGAAGTGTGTCATGTGTGAGGGTACTTCTCATTTGGCCAAGGATTGTCCATATAATCCTAAAGGTACTCTTCACATGATAAACAAAGAGACTTCCCAGAATTCCAAGAAGAACTTAGCTTCGGAAGGAAAATTTGTTTCCTTCGGAAGTTCCAAAATAAAGAAGAAGGCAAGTGGAAAACTGCCTTCGGAAGAAAATTTGGTCTCGGAAGAAAGGAATGCTTCCGAAGTACTAAAGCTTGCTGTAGTAAAGGCATGTTCTTCCGAAGGTTTAGTCATCAAAACTTCCAAAGTCTCAAAAGCTTCCGAAGTATTGAAGGTCATGTCCAAACTTCCAAAGGTGGTGTGGAAGTCAAAGAAAGACCAAATGACTGAAGGTTCTTCATCAACAACAGCATAAGATCCTCAAAGCACAACTATAGGATCTATTACTGTTACATTGTCTTCAACTGTTTTAAATGAGCCCAAGACCAATGAGGCTTGGGTTTCCAAATATTACTAGCTATCTCTTTGTGTAGGAACAGCTACAGACAAACAAAAATGTGTGGATCATTGACAGTGGTTGTTCCAGGCACATGACAGGCAATAGGTCACTACTCCAAAAGTTTGAAAGAATTGATGGAGGATCAGTTGCTTTTGGAGGAGATGTAGGTGGTTACATTACTGGAAGGGGCAAGGTCATAAATGGTAAGCTCAGTATTGATAAGGTAAATTTTGTCAAGGAGCTTGGATACAATCTATTGAGTGTATCTCAATTCTGTGATCAGAGTCATAACATGCTGTTTACTGAGCATGAGTGCATTGTTCTCAAGCCCGGGGTGGTCATTCCTCATGAGCACATCCTACTCAGAGCCCCCAGGAAAGGGAACATATACAAGATGGACTTGCAAGAAACATCTCCCTCAGGAGAAGTTTCATGCTTTCTATCTAAAGCAAACAGTGATGAGTCTTTCCTTTGACATAAAAAATGTGCCATGTAAACTTTAATAACATGAATAAATTAATTAAGAATGACTTGGTAACTGGAATACCAAAAAGAGAGTTTACAAGTGATGATCATTGTGTTGCATGCCTGAAAGGGAAGCAACACAAGGTATCTCACAAGCCTAAGGAAAGAAACCCCATTACTACACCCCTACACTTATTACATATGGATCTCTTTGGCCCCACCAGCGTAATGAGTTTAGGAAGGACCTCTTACTGTCTGGTGATCACAGATCACTTTACAAGATTCACATGGGTTTTCTTCCTTAGAACTAAGGATGAGACTCCTGAGATTCTGAAGAATTTCATCTTAAAGATTGAAAATCAATGTGATCACAAGGTCAAAATCATAAGATGTGATCAAGGAACTGAATTCAAGAATCAAATACTTGATACATTTTGTGATGAAAAGGGTATTACAAGACAATATAGTGCTCCCAGGACTCCTTAGCAAAATGGAGTTGCTGAGAGGAGAAACAGGACACTAATTGAAGCTGCAAGAACTATGTTGTCTGACTCTAAACTGCCCATCACCTTCTGGGCAGAGGCAGTTAACACTGCCTGCTATGTGCAGAACAGGGTGTTAGTAGTTAAGACACATGGTAAGACTCCTTATGAACTATGGCACAAGAGGAAACTTTTTATTTGTTTTCTCAGGTCATTTGGGTGTCCTTGCACCATCTTGAATACCAAAGATCATATTGCCAAGTTTGCTGAGAAATCAGATGATGGACACTTCATTGGATACTCTTCTCAAGCTAAAGCTTATAGAGTATATAATCTCAAAAATAGAGTAGTTGAGGAGTCAACCAATGTGACTTTAAATGAACACACTCCCAGTGTGAAAGGTTGTAGTCCGGATTGGCTGTTTAATCTTGATTTAGTTACCAACTGTTTTAACAAATCTTGTGAGCATGTTTCAGGATCCACAGAAATATTGCCTACAGGTGATTCTGATCCCAGATTTGAGTTGAGAAGATCTTCACGCTACATATCTCCAGCTCTAGTGGTAACTAATCCTGCAAATGAAGCTTCTACCAGCACATCAATGACAAATCCTGCTGATACATCTTAGTTGCCTTCATCTTCCAGTGTTGAGGCATAAAACTCAAATGTAGGAACTTCAAATGTTGGAGAACATGGTGGTGGTGATAGTGATCAGGAATTTCTTGATGCTGAGAACCATCCAAATGAAGAAAATCTCAATGATGTCACACACTCATGGGATCAAGATTATCTTGATAAATGTGCTGCTGTAGAGGGTGAATCCTCCTTGCAAGATCAGAATTTCTCAAATTTAGATCTGTCTAAACAATTTGTTGTGATCCCTCAACTAAGGGTCCACAAGTCTCATCCTTCTACAAACATCATTGGAGATGTTGGTACAGGTGTAAGAACAAGAGGACAATCTCATAATGCCAACATCTATCTTCACTCTTGTTTCTTATCCCAAATAGAGCCAAAGAAGATTGATGAAGTTCTAAAGGATGGAAGTTGGGTTAAAGCTATGCAAGAGGAGTTGCTTTAATTCAAGAGGCAAAGGGTTTGGAACTTATGTCCTCTTCCTCAAGGGAAGACTACCATAGGTACAAAATGGTTTTTCAGGAATAAGAAGGATGATAGAGGACTTGTCATCAAAAATAAGGCTAGACTAGTTGTTCAAGGGTATACTCAAGAAGAAGGGATTGACTACATAGATGTTTTTTCTCCTGTAGCAAGACTTGAAGCTGTTAGGATATTCCTAGCTTTTGCTGCATCCAAGAATTTCAAGAACTATCAACTTGATGTCAAGTGCACTTTTCTTTATGGAGTGATTGATGAAGAGGTGTATGTCAGACAACCACATGGTTTTGCAGACCCTGATCATCCTGATTATGTCTCTAAGCTTGACAAAGCTCTCTATGGGCTATATCAGGCACTAAGAAAGTGGTATGAGACTCTATCTCAGCATCTCTGTCAGCATGGCTACAAAAGGGGTACCATTGATGGAACTCTCTTCATCAAAGGAACAAGAAATGACATAATGCTAGTTCAAGTATATGTGGATGACATCATCTTTGGATCAACTAATCCAAAGCTCTGCAAAGACTTTGAGAAGCTGATGAAGGATAGATTTGAAATGAGTGCCATAGGGGAACTCAATTTCTTTCTAGGGATTCAAATGAAGCAAGTTGATACTGGTATCTTCATAAATCAGTCAAAGTAAGTGCAAGACATAATTAAAAGATTCAACATGACTGAATGTAAGGTTGCTAAGACACCCATAGCTAGAAACCACTCCCTTAGACCTGATCTTGAGGGGGAGTGTGTTGATGAACATCTCTATAGGGCTATGATTGGATCTCTTATGTATCTTACAGCTAGCAGGCTAGATATTATGTTTGCTACAAGCATATGTGCAAGATATCAGGCCAACCCCAAGATGTCATACCTAATCACTGTCAAAAGAATTTTATGATATCTTAAAGGAGCTCCATCTCTTGGCCTTTGGTATCCAAAAGGCTCTGACTTCAATCTATATGCATATACAGATAGAGATTATGGTGGATGCAATATGACTGCAAAGTCTACATCAGGGGGATGTCAATTTCTTGGTGGAAGGATAGTCTCTTGGTAATGCAAGAAACAATCATATGTATCTGCATCAACTGCTGAGGCGAAATACATTGCTGCTGCAAGCTGCTGTGCTCAAGTGCTTTGGATTCAAAATCAGATGCTAGACTATGGATTCAACTTCAAAGAGACTCTCATTCACATAGACAATAACAGTGCTATCTCAATTACAGAGAATCCTGTGCAGCACTCAAGAACTAAGCATATCAACATCAGGTATCATTTGATTAGAGATAATTTTGAAAAGGGATTAATCAAACTAGTCAAAGTTCATACAGATGAACAATATGCTGATCTGTTCACAAAGGCTTTTGATGATCAGAGATTTAAATATCTTATATCAGCTATTGGGATGATTAACTTTGAATAGCTTTTCTTAAAACTTTATCATATTATTTCTAAAACTATGTGTGTTTTAATTTGTCTATTCTATCACTTCAATAAGCCCCAGTTTCTCTTTGGAAGAAAAATCTTTTAAGATATTCCTAAGATTTTTAAAATTTTACTCTTTTTATCTTTCGAAAGATTTAAATAACCTTCGGAAGATTTAAAGTTGCCTTCGGAAGCTTTTATTCATCTCAGAATGAGGTTGGTATAAATTGCTTCTGAAGCAAAATTCTTCAAAATCTTTGAAATATCTTCCCAGGCAAAAAATTTGCCTTCGGAAGCTTTTTGGTCAAAACTTCCGAAGTTAAACAACATTCGGAAGCTTTTCAGTCAAAACTTCCAAAGCTAAATAACCTTCGGAATCCAAGTAAACTACTTTTTGGGTAAAAGAAAACTACTTTTAAGAGGTGGGACCGACACGTGGATTTCAAAGTTTATCCTCTTTCGTTAACTTTCTCTCAAATCCAATTCATACAAATACCCAACGGTTACCTCTCTTTCCACTACCTGCTCCAAAATTCACCCATTCCTTAAACCTAATCTCTCTGAAACCTCCTTTGTTCTTCACCTTTCTTCAACCTTAAGCTTCTCAAAATGGCCAACATTCACAACAGAAACAACCCTGATTTCTCCATGCAACTTCACAGGGAACATAACCAAGTTGCTCTGCTGCACTCTGAGAAAGATGATAGTTTCTCAGAGGTTTGCCGTTTTTTGGCCCTATCCAATTATTACACCTCCCTTACCATTGATCCTACTCTTTATGAGGATCACCTGCTTGACTTTTGGAGGACATGTCAAGAGGTTATCATGGATGGGGAAAAGGCTCTGTCTACCACAGTGCAAGGAAGGGCAGTCTTCATCACTCCAGCCATCATCAACACCCATCTTCAGCTGGATGATGAAGAAGGTGAGCTGTTTTTTCCAAAGGAAGCTGTTAACTATTCCTTTGAGCAGATGGGCTATGAGGGAGATTTCGCTGTAAAGACCTTAAGGAAAGGGAAGGTCTCATCCTGTAACCCCCTGAAATTTCCCGAAGACAAGCCATTTAATAATAATGGGCTTTTAAGGGTTAATTTAAGAAATAAGGATAAATTGGTGGGCTATGGACCAAATTAGCCTTAATAGGCTAGGTGTTGGTAGGTTTAAGGGCCCTAATCAGCCCTTAAACAATGCATGATCAGACTCATTTTAACATTATCAACCCTAGCCACCAAATTCGTAGAGAGAGAAAGTAGAGAGAGAAAGTGGTGAAATCTCAAGATTTGGAACTTCCAAGGTCAAGGAATTGAAGATCTGGGTGTGTGTGCATCAAACCTCATGGAAAGGAGCAACAAACAAGGTAAGAATCGACCTATAATGCCTTCTGTAGATCAAACCCGGATTCTAGGGTTTTGGGGTTTTAAAAGTCTCAAAGAAACACATAAAGGTCAAATTTTTACGTGTGAAAACGTGTAAAAAGGTTAGAAATGGTTTCATGGAAGGTAAACCAAGGATTTGGACATAAAAAGTTAGGATTTTGGGTTAAAAACGGGCTGGTTCTTAGTTTCTGTTCGTCCAGCGAAACTGGGCCACGATCCAGCGAATTTAAGTATTCATCCAGTGAAACTATTCATTTATCCAGCGAAACTATTCATTTATCCTGCGAAACTACGGTTTCGCTGATAAGTTCGCCGGTGCCCAGGTTGACCCTTAGATATTACGAAACTAGGAAATTCCAACGAAAGTTGGGCGCTCAAGGCAGCGAATCTGTCCAGCGAAACTGGCAGAAGTGCTGCCCAGCGAAACTGACAGCGAAACTGCCAGCGAAATTGGCAGCAAAACTGCCAGCGAAACTATGGGCGAATTTATGAAGAAAATGACGTTTTTGTGTATTAACTTTCGTGCAGCTAGAGTATTTGGACTATAGCTTAAGTAACTTAGGATTGAAGCTAATTGCTAAGTTCAGCCCGGCCCCAGCCAGAGGCGTTGCCCCTTGGACCCCACTAGGGGCTGCTGCCCCTAGGACCCCGCTGTCAGGGGCTGCCGCCCCCGAACCCCCGCTGTCCCGCGGAGGGTCGGTTACGTGTTATGATGACTAGTAGTTGGTGTGTTGTGTACTTAATAAGTTACGTATTATATATTAAGTGAAAGATAATATTAATGAGAAGTGGAACTTAACGAATGTTACCCCGGGCCCGTTTGATGATGAAAAGTCTTGCAAGCACTATGATAGACTTCACTTATGTGAGTCTGATGTATGATGATGGATCCGTATTCATGAGCGGGCTATGTGCCTAGCAGTGTGGATCAACTGTCGGGGGAAGCTACCATGAAGATGTGTACCGACGGGGATCGATCAACCGTCGGGGGTAGCGACCATGGATAACGTGTACCGACGGGGATTGACATTCGTTGTCAATCAACATGGAGATCTTGCTTTATGCAATCTCGCTTATGATGAAGTGAAAACATAATGAAAGAATGAAAGATAATGAACATGTTTAATATGATGCATGTAATGTTTTGAAGTGTGATGTATGCGTGTTCATTATATGGAGGATAAAAGCTTATATTTTCTTATTTATATAAAACTAGAACTCACTCAGCGTAGCTGACTTTTTATGCATAATAGTGGACAGGTAAGCGTTGATGCTGAGGATGGCACCACGAAGCTACTTGGGGAGATATGAATCGCATTCCTGTTTATGAAGTTTCCTTTGTAATTTAAGAACAAGTGACATGTTTTGTTTACTGTTAAAGGACAAATGCATGAGTATGATATGGTTTTAAGTATTTAATGAATGTTTAATTACTTCCGCTGCAATGTTTTATTATTAAACTGATTTTTTTATGCTATGATTTACCAACTGTGAGGTTTCTCGGGAATGGGGCCTTACACATCCCAGTGGAAATACCTACTCCATGCAGTGATTCACAGCTTGTCAAACAAGCATGGTGGGTGGGACCAGATTCCTGAGGATCTCTCCTCATGGAATGGTGCAAGGGGTCAAGTTCAGGTACTCTCAGTTTGTATACATAAACTTGCTTGCTAACTTGGACTCCTTAGAATACTATATGTTCCCTAGATATGTTCAACACATTCTCAACTGTGAACTTGGCTCACAGTTGAGGGAAACAAATAATATTCTTAAACTAGGACAGATGAAGCCATGCATCTTTAAAATCATGAAGAAGCCAACTGTAGGTTTCTCAGGGGTAGAAACAGCCCTTGTCCCCAAAATGTTAGAGCTCATGGCTCAAGGTGACAACCTAGCAACACAAGCTAGTGTTGAACCCACACCTATCATCTCCTTACCCTTACAAAGACCCCATATAACCTACACTTACCAAAGAAAATCCAAACGAACCCCTGCTCAAGTTATTGAGCCTGTGCAGGCCCCCATACACTCACCTATACAGGAAGAAGTGGACACTAGAGCTCCCACTTCTCCTGAGGAGCAAACCACTCCCATCTCTTCAAAGATCAGTGCTGATGTTCCTCATGATCAGCCTGATGAGCTCATAAGCCAAACTGCCTTAAGCCTTTACTCTGAGTCTCAACACTCAAGTGAACAACCTTCAGGGGACAGTTGCCATCCCTAGCCTTTGGACTTAAACAACCAAATTCCTAACCTTGAATTCTACAATAATGAGGACTTAGGCTTCAGTGAGCACCATGAGTCTCTCTAGTCATCTCCTACTCAAAGAGAGAGGAGTGCTTCTGAATTTCCTATGTCTACCACACATTAGTCAAGGCAAGAAGCTGAAGAAGATAGACCAAGGCAATCGGGTAATGTCATTGGTCAACTGGATGTTGAGGCAGACCCTGAGATTAGCTTCAAAGGGAAAACCTTGACTGAAGGCCCAGTGATAGATCCTGAGAGCCCTGTCTTACAATCCATTGATGAAGTGATAGAGATTGAAACACCTGTCAGAACAACAACTACTTCAGCAACTCAACCCCTCAGTGAAACACCTGCTGGTGAAGGTGTATCACAGTCTCTCTCTGGCCAGAGCTTGGATGCTACACCAAGCAATGAAGGCCAAGGCTCTCTCCACCCTGTGTCACAAAGGTCTATGGGTGACAAAGGGAAAAGGGTTCTAACACCTGAGGAGATTGAGGAGGAGGAAAGAGAGAGAAAGAGGAAGCTAAGGGGAGTAAGTTCCACTGGGTCTTCAAGCTTCATGCAAGCTGCAATCAGGGCTGCCCCCAGACTAAACACTCAAAATGATGAGTTGAGGGTAGTCAGGATTACTTACTTACAGACCAGGAACTATGAGATAGATGAGATTATCTATCTCCCCTTAGAAGAATTGAATGATCTGGCTGACATGGAAATATCAAGAGAGAGGAAGGAAGCTAAAGATGCAAGAATTCTTCTTGAGAACAAACAGAAGAAAAGATAACAAAGGCTATACAAGCATGTTCCTACTCTCTCGGCAGTTCAAGAAAGCCCTGCGCAAGAGGCTGTGGCTGCTACATAAGAACCTCAGGTAGATAAAGAAACAGATAGACAAAGGACGATAGACTACCTGAGTGCCACAGGCCTCTACCAGGTAGAAGCGCTTCTTCCCTTGCCCTTTGAGTACATTGAGTTTGAGTATCTCAAACAACTTGAACTTCAAGTACTCAAAGAGTAGAAGTCAACAAAGAAGAAAATGAGGGAAGAAGCTGCTAAGTCAAGAGCTCTCATTCAGAAGAACTTGAAAAAGTATGCTGATAGACAAAGAATAATGAGCTTCTTGAAGCTGTACGGATTCTCCGGAAGGAGACTTGGCCCTATGTCTCTATCCACTATGGATGAGCATATCAGGATAATCAAGCAGAAGATCAAGAGTGGAGAGCTTGTTGACTTACACACTCCTCCAAGTCAAGCTCCACCTGAAGTAGAGGTTAAGTTTGAACAACCTGAGACAACACAAATTGAACCTCCTGCTTCATCTTCTGATCCACAGCAGGGTCAAAGGCCAGCCTCTTCATCTATTGACCCACAGCAAGGTCAAAGGCCAGCCTCATCATCTGACCCACAACAGGGTCAAACTCCCTCTCCTTCTGAACCTGTGAGGGAGGAACACCCAACTGAGAAAGACATAACTAATCAATAAGGTGCTGCAGGCCAGTCTTCTCAGTTAAAGACTGGTCAGAGGAAGAAGGGGATGGCTTGTAGACCATCTTCAAAGAAAAAGAAGAAGTCAAAATCAACCTCCTCTCATCCTCAGGATGAATTAGAACATCCAAAGGAAGTACAAGAAGAGGAAGCCCAATCACCTCCAATTCAAATGGCTCCTCTTGCATCAGGAAGACCCATCTTATCTTGGACTTATTCAACTAATCCAGAGAGATGGCATGTAGTCAGAGACCAAGGTGAAGAAAATGTCTACTCTTGGGAAGACCTCTTCAATTTACCTCTGCATGATCTTTTTGACATGAGAAGATACTTCACAAGTCTGAGTGATCCTGACCCTCTAATGAAGAAAGGGATGGTCATGATCATTTTGAGGACTGTGAACAGCTAAATATCTTCAAGTGTTTTGGTAGCATCAGCCTAGGGGGAGTTTGTAAAGATTCCTATAAGTCTGATGCAGCCAAAACACTCTAAGTTTTCCTGCATGCTGCACAAAACATGATGTAGAAATGCTTCGGAAGTTTTACACTTTATAAATATTCTAAGTGTAAAATCTTTCGAAGCCAAGACCAATATCTTCCGAAGCCAGAAATGAAGTCTTCCGAAGCTTCAGAGACAAAGTCTTTCGAAGCCAAAGAACCAAGACAAATTCTTCCGAAGACTTTTATCATACATGCTTTTATCTGATGTACTTTTTCTATAAAGCTGAACCACTTTATTGCTTGCCACTCTGGTTGGTCACCAACTTCCATAAGTTGGTGAAAAGGTCCACGCTTTAGGAAACTGTACATTGAGGTCTTGGGGTCAAACCTTTCTACTTTATTTACTTTTATCCTTTTTGTAATATATTAGGATGTGAGCTATGGCATGTCATAGTCACTAGTCAAAAGGAAATCTGCCTTTTGACTCTACATGGATTTTGTTGTCTAGTTCATGTATCCAGCTGGCCTTCAAAGTATGGCCGTCTGTAGGTTGTAGTATATATTGTCTAAGGTCTTGTAACTTAGTATCAGTATGGTGTATGCTTATGCTTGAATACTTGTAACTTTGAACTTGAGAAGCAATATACAGCATCCTTGAAAACCAACTACTTATGTTGTTATCTTGTTCTGTTTTTGTTCTAAGTTTACTTGTGTTCTTTGCATCACCATAACCAGTTCCCTATTTGATCTGTTAAGTGTTCTAAATACACTCTCCTCATTGTGTTGTTGTGTTGTAAGTGCCACCCTTCAACCGATCCTGCAACTTTATTCGTACATGGAGTCGGGGCAGAATGGAATTTGGTTTTTTATACATTTTATTTTTCAAGTGGGCATGTTGGATCACATATCTATCCATATATCGAGATAGATAGAATGAACATCACACCGAGATCTTTGCTAGTGGCACTATCCACTCATATGGCCATGTTCTATTCGAAGGAATAAAATAAAATTGTATTTCAAAGAGATGGCTGAGTGGTTGAAAGCCCCGGTATTGAAAACCGGTATAGTTTACTATCGAGGATTTGAATCCATGTCTCTCCTTTTCTGCTTGTTGAATAGAATTGTTTCTTTATTGGATTGGTTTTGCCGGATGGTTTCATTATCATAAAGAAAAGGAAGTGGCTCGACTATCCCGCCTAGTGAGGCCAGAAAAAATAGATTGAGGATTAAATATAAATGAGTGGAAAAAAAATTATGACATGATCCCCATATTTACATTGGATGGTACCTAAACCAACACCCAAACCACAACCAACAAAATCTGAGCCTACACCTCTTCCCTTCCCTATCAAAATCAAACCCACTGCTTAACCGTAAACTCCTGAACCTACAACATCAGCCTTAACATCACCCTCACCCATTGCCTCTCAATAACCACCACTGCTACTCATCCTAAAACCCAAAACACAACCCAAAACCAACCATTACCCAAGCCATCCACTGAGCCATCTAAGCCTCAGACCTTGGAGGAATTCAAGGAGATCAAAAGGAAGCTCATCAACTGCACAACCCTGAGTGATAACTCTTATAAGGAAAAGTCCATAAGACTAAGATATATTAATGGTTCTTCCTGTTTCCTCACAAGAGATGCATTCCTCGATCGGCCCCGGGGAACACTAGACCAAGCACTTCAACTCTTAGCAACAAACTCAGACTCCCTCAAGGAAGAAGAGAAGAAGCTAAGGAGAAGATTGGTGACTTTACTGGACACTAGAAAATGGGACAAACAGTCAAGCTTGCCCCTCACTCCTAGGAAGAAAATTATCCAATGGAGGTTTGATGAACCTTCTCACAACTTTGTTATGGAAAGGGAGAATGGTGAAGTCAATAGACTTGACACACCATCTCTGCTACACTCAAGGAAATTTCATATTGCTGAGATAGTAGAGAAACCATTCTCCTATCCCTCAAACTCCCAAGTAGCTGCTCACATCAAAAATCACCTAAAAAGCCTTCATCTTGCTGACCAAACCAAGAAAGCAAGACTGAAGAGGAGTTAAAATTGAGAAAAGAAGAAGAAGTGGGTACCACTAAAAAAGTTTATTCCTTTAAATGGTTGAAGGCCCTGCTTCTGATTTCATTGTTAGATGGGAATATGACTACAATTCCAATCAACTAGCTCTCTTCAGAGGGCCACAACAAAGGGTACATGTCATTCAAAGCAATAGAACGGATCTCCTATCTACAGATAACTTGTACAAGCTTCTCAGCACCACTTTAGGAAAGCATAAGGAGAGTGACAAATACCTTCTTCTACGGTGCTGAAAGTTTTGAGAAGAAGAAGAGAGTGAAGTTTTGGTAGCATTAGCGTAGGGGGAGTTTGTTGGATCAGATGATCAGATGAGGCTGGTGCAACCAAAACTACACTTGGAAGATTTTAAATGCAACTGAATAAAGACTTCCAAAGACAAAAATGCACTTTTGAAGGTATGTTAAAGATCTTCTGAAGCTTAACGATGCAGAACTTCCAAAGCTAGAACTCAGTCTTCCGAGACTAAGTAGTTCTCCTTCCGAAGTATAATACTTAGAAGATTCAAGACAGAGCCTTCCGAAGGACAAAAATCATGAAGGCTTGTAGAATTCTTGAAAGAAGTTATTTCTCCCGAAGTATAAATGGTTTCGGAAGAACTTATTCTTCCAAATCCATTTAACCTTTAGAAGAACTAAGTATGAACCAGCGAACAAAAGTATGGTCTGACTGACACATGCTGCCAACTCTGATATACTACATGGCAACTTCTCACACCTATTTAGTTGACTACACTTTAATTCACTATTCACCTTTTATCAATTAATACATTTACCAACTTTATTAGGTAATAAAAGGTAAGTCATGGATATGTCTGTTGGATCTTATATGCCCAAGACACATACAAGATTGATGTGGTTAGTACGTTATGATCCAAGTCGGGTCATACCCAATAACAAGCTAAGCAAATACCAATAAATATTTATTTGTTGATATGATCAAACAATTAAATAATTGACATCAATTTAGAAAATGGGTTTTCTAAATTATTGCATTTGAGATAGAACAAATTATATAGATATTTTGTTCATGAGATGTCTTTTGTATTGTTATTTAAAGATGTTAAATAACAACATATGTAAGAGTGTTTAAGTTATAACAACCCAATTTCGAACCCAATTCGGCCGCCGCATGTGGTGTGTGCCTTGGGAACCCTTGTCTTGTAATAATACAAGATATTTAGCTCAATTCACACTACACTCCATCTCTCTTCTCTCTCTTACATGCAAGACTTTTTCCTCTCTTCTTCTCCTCCAAATCCTACGGCCAAAGAGGGGTTCCAAGAGGGTTTTCAAGAGTTTTGGTGTTAAAACTCCCTAGCAAGTTGGGTTTTTGCAAGAAGCTTGTGGGTATACAAGCTTGAGGGCTTTTCCTTGAAGGCTAGACGTTCAAGAAGCATCATATCCTTCTTTTCATCCATACAATATTCCGTTGTTCTTGAAAGGTACTTTCAAGAACATCCTATGGTTGTTCTTTTTCGTTTTTGATAGCATTTCATTTCACATACATATGATCCTTGTTCTTGGGCTTGTTTTATGAATCTAAAGTGGTTTATTTTCAGCTTATTAAAACAAGATCTAATAACTAATATCCGCTGCGTTTTGTTGTTTAAATGGTTAAACATCTCTAAAAATCTTGTTTACAAACCCATCAATGGCATCTAGAGCCGGTTATGTGGAATACTTGCTTCAAAAGTCCAAGAAAAGTTAGTTTTGTTGGACTTTTTCAACCTATTAGGGGCTGTTTTGTTATGGATGTATGAATCCCTTATCTTTCAAAGTTTAATCTTACATGCTTTAGAATAAACCTTGAAAGATTAACATCATATGGTTGATTGTGTTGTTTGGACAAAACCCTAAAGTTTTGGTTTATGTTGGCTGAAACTTTTAGGGTTAAAAAGGGATTCATGGTTGTTCTTGAATGTTGTATTTGATACATATTTTGGTGCATAACATAGCCTTGGCCTAATGTGATTTGGATTTGGTTGATTGTGATTTTGTCATGTTTGGTTTTATTCATTAAAGGGTTGTAATAATAATTTTGTGTTTGTATTTTGGGTTGTATTTATTTATTCATTGGTTATGTAATAAATAGATTAGGTGAATTTCTTTTATTAGAAAATTGTATTAGGATATAAATTTTGTAAAAGAAGATGCACAAATTGGAGACTCAAAGGAAGGGCACAAAGGACATAGACACTTGAAGCTTTTGGATGCAGATTCAAGTGGGAGTTCAGACCCTATTTGTGTATTATTGTAAACCCTTAGGAAAGACCAAATGATAACACTTGTGATGGCAAACAAGTGTGGTCACCTTAGTGGCTATGGTTATGTACTTATGATTGAATGGTTGTGCTTGTTTTGATTATTCATTTTATGTTGGTTGTTTGATATATGGATATGCATAACAATCTAATTAATAATCTTAACAAGCTGAAATAAAATGGTTCTTAATCATTAAGTGGTTAATAAAAAGTTATTAAAAGGATTAATAATTTTTTTAATAAAAGGGGTTTTATTAAAAGGACCTTAAAGTACCATGTTTTGAAAGCATACAAATACAAGGTACATAGAGTTTTCTAAACTAGAATTACGAAAACTTAAGATGTCTTTTGAAACCAAGTTTAACACCATCCTTTTGCACAACACTTGAGTCACTTGAAAACTCTTAATGGGATAAAGGTCACCTAACAATTTTGAGGGAACTTGTGATTTGAGGTGGAAATACCATATTTGTGGGATAAAGGTCAGCTAACCACTTGTATTTGTAAACTCACATATGTGTGTAACTAGGGTGACTTGATTTGCAAACCATGTTAAATGGATCACCTACAATATGGTTTACAAAAGGTGTTGATGGGATAAACGTACCGACCACACAAATGATGTTTAAGTTGATCCCATACCTCTAGAAGTTGCAAAGGGTTGCAATTGTCAAAACGTTGACTACCTTGTTAATTTAAATAATGGGATAAAGGTCACCTAACCACTATTTAAATGTAACGTTGGATTCTAGAATTTTAAATTTGTGTATGACACATAAAAGAGTATTAATAACAAAAATACGAGAATATCAAAAATAATAAAATTGGACCTTTGTTAAATTTTGTAGATGACCACCAACAACAATGAAAATAATGATATCCCGTCCGCTCACTCATTATCACTAAGGACCATCCTCCAAAAGAAGTGTCTAAACCATAACAATTTTATTGATTGGTTTCGAAACTTGAGAATTGTTCTCAACCAAGAGAAACGATCATACATATTAGACGATCCGATTCCCGATCAACCCAATGAGGAAGATAAGGAGGCCTATAATAATTGGGTAAAATACACTGAGGACTTGGTCCAAGTGTCTTGCCTTATGTTGGCAAGTATGACTGCGGATCTTCAAAAGGAGTATGAACATCATGGAGCATACGACATGATTACCCAGTTGAAGGAAACGTCCCAACAACAAGCAAGGGTAGAGCGCTTCAAAACGGTTCGAGCACTTCATGCATGTCATATGGATGACACCCAATCGGTCTCATCTTATGTACTTAAGATGAAGAGCCACATTGACCGCCTCGAAAGGCTGAATTGTCCCGTCTCGAAAGAGATGGCTACGGATTTGATCCTCAACTCTTTGTCAAAAAGGTTTGACAACTTTGCCATGAACTTTAACATGGACGGGTGGGACAAGAACATAAGTGAGCTTCACTCTATGCTCAAAACAGCCGAGGCGGCCATGGGTAAAAAGGTTTTACCCGTCCTCACCATTCATGAAGGTGGGAACAAGAAGAGGCCTCATCCTGCACCCAAGGAAAGTGTTGTCAAGGGTAAAGGGTATGTTTGGGGAAAGGGAAAGGGAATGGTAAAAGCACCACCACCAAAACCAGCGGAGAGGAAGCAAAAGGTTGCTTCGAATGACCCATGCTTTAAGTGTGGAGAGATAGAACACTGGGCAAGGAATTGTCCTGTCCATCTCAAAGAGTTGCAAGCTAAGAGGGATGCTGGGAAAACGTCAGGTACAATTTTTATGATTCATATTGATCTAAATTTAATATCCTCTAACACATAGGTATTAGATACCGGATGTGGAACTCATAGGGGTTCAAAAGAAGTAAGGACTTCAAGAAAGGGGATGTTAGCCTCTATGTGGGGAATGGGGAAAAAGTTCAAGTTGAAGACCGAAGGGACTACATCTTGAAGCTTCCAAATGGTTTGGAAGCAATTTTGAAAAATGTTTTGTATGCTCCTAGTTTGACTAGGAACATTATTTCAGTTGCCCAATTAAGACAATATGGTTATGTTTTGACATTTATCAAAAATGAAATTCATTTTTCTTTAAATAACGTCTGTTACTTTAGAGCTATTCCTATTAATGGTATTTATGAATTGGTTCATGAAAACACATTATATGATAGCTCATTGTACCAAACCACCACCAAGAAGCTCAAATTGGATTTGAGTGACACCTATTTTTGGCATTGCCGTCTTGGTCATATAAACAAGAAGCGCATACAAACACATCAAAAGAACGGTCTTTTAAAAGCGAGTGAATATGATTCATTTGATGTATGTGAATATTGTTTAGAAGGCAAAATGACTAAGGCACCTTTTAGTGGCAAAACCGAAAGGACAAAAGATTTATTAGGTATCATACATTCGGATGTATGTGGTCCTTTTAAGCCAATGACTAGGTACAATGAAAGATACTTCATTACATTTACTGATGACTATAGTCGATATGGGTAAAGACACAAAGATGAAGCTTTTGAAATGTTCAAAACCTTCCAGAATGAAGTAGAAAAAGAACTCAACAAGTCAATAAAAATTATCCGCACCGATAGAGGAGGTGAATACCTAAGTGATGCTTTTAGAGATCATCTTAGAAGTTGTGGGATTGTCTCACAACTATCTCCACCTGGAACACCACAACACAATGGTGTGTCCGAGAGGAGAAATCGAACTCTATTGGATATGGTTCGATCTATGATGGCTAGAAGCTCATTGTCCCTATCATTTTGGGGTTTTGCTTTGCTCTTTACGGCCCGTATTTTGAATATGGCCCCAACCAAGAAAGTGGAAAAGACACTTTTTGAAATATGGCATGGAAGGGTTCTATCTCTTTCATATTTAAAGGTGTGGGGATGTGAGGCTTATGTTAAGACTCCCACCTCAAACAAGCTAGAAAGCCGTTCCACTAAGTGTATTTTTATTGGATATCCTAGAGATTCTATGGGTTATTGTTTCTATAATCCATTGGAACAAAAGGAGTTTGTCGGCAAGAAGGCTGAGTTCTTAGAAGCTAAGTTACTTATGGAAGGAGCTAGGAGTAGAATAGTGGATCTTGAGGAGGATCAAGACCCATAACTGGATACACGTTTTGCTGAAACTAGCACCTAACATGAGGATGTTGAGAATGATCAAATGGTTGATCAATACACACAAGACGTTAGTAGATCTGGTAGAACTAGTAATCCACCTGAAAGATATGGATTTTTCATAGGTGGATGCTATGTGGTAGATTCCGATGAACCGACCACATACCATGATGCAATGTCCAATTTGGATTGTGACAAATGGATTGAAGCCATGAACATTAAGATGCAATCCATGTATGACAACCAAGTGTGGGACTTGTTTATACCACCTCTTAACTCCAAAGTGGTTGGAAGTAAGTGGGTTTTCAAGAAGAAAACCGATATGCATGGAAACTTGGATACTTATATAGCTAGACTTTAGCAAAAGTTTTCACTCAAACTCAAGGGGTTGATTATAATGAGACATTCTCGCCGGTTGCAATGCTAAAGTTTGTTAGGATATTATTTGCCATAGCTGCTCATTATGATTATAAGATTTGGCAAATGGATGTCAAAACCACTTTTCTAAATGGATATCTTAAGGAAGATGTCTATATGGTTCAGTCTAAAAGTTTTGTCGATCCAAAACATCCTAACAAAGTATACAAGTTAAAGAAATCAATATATGGATTGAAGCAAGTATCAAGAAGTTGGAATCACCGTTTTGATGAAGAGGTAATCAAATTTAGGTTCATCAAAAACGCTGATGAAGCATGTGTGTATAAGAACTAGTGGGAGCATCATCACAGTTTTGAATGGAGGAGCAGTCTCTTGGAAGATCTCTAAGCAAGATGTGGTGGTATTATCAACTACAGAGTTAGAATACATCGCCGCTTCATTAGCAGCTCAAGAAGCTGCATGGTTGAAGAAATTCATTACCGATCTAGGGGTGGTCCCTTCCATTCAGGACTCCCTAGAAATTCTTTGTGATAACGAGGGTGCCATTGCCCAAATCAAGGAACCTCGTGCACATCAAAAGACTAGGCACATTGAGCGGAGATTCAACTACATAAGGGATAAAGTTGAAAAAGGAAAGATATGTATTCGCAAAGTTCACACGGATCAAAACATTGTGGATCCACTCACGAAACTCCTTAAAAATGCAAGTCATGAAGGTCATACTTGTGCCATGGGACTTCGATATTCTAGTGACTAGATTTGATCTTTTAATTTTATATTCGGATATGGGAACCTTTCATTACTTGATAAATTATTTGCTTATAATGTTTCAACTAATGTTCCTATTTTACATGTTTAATCCATGAGTAAATCATTTACTCAAAACGTCCGTAGTCATTCATACTTGTGGGAACAAGTGTGAGGGCAAGACTATTATGAACTTGGATTGGTGGATATTCATATGGATGAATACAGAGAAAAGGGTTGCTGCCAAGGTTCATAGATATTTGTGGGATACAAATATTGGACTGACCCGCATCTTAAATATTACAACATGGAATCTTCTTGATTGATCATAAGTAATATTTAGTAAAGGTGAATATCATTTGGTATCCTATGACCTGAGATACATACTGGGTCTTGATATTCACCAAGTATTATACCTTGACTTAGTTCTTCGTTGTTCTAAAACATGGCAGTACACAAGGCTAAATTCGGATATAGTATAAGGTGATTATGAGAGACGTATGTAGTCAAGATGGGATTTGTCCCTCTTATTCTTTAAGAGTAAGATGTCTAAGGCCTGCTAAAGTTAAATCAATGGAGAGTGATCATTATGTGTCTCTGGGATTTAACACGACATCTGTGACAAAAGGATAGATGATTGATTCACCTAGAACATTTCGAGTAAGGTACTTGAAGGGGATGATGTTATTGAATGGCTCTTAGTCATACGTATTAAGGGTAGTAAACCATTGTTAGATGGTATTTACTGCTTGCATCAATCTTCTATGAATCTTGTGTAAGTGGGAGATTGTTGGATCTTATATGCCCAAGACACATACAAGATTGATGTGGTTAGTACGTTATGATCCAAGTAGGGTCATACCCAATAACAAGCTAATCAAATACCAATAAATATTTATTTGTTGATATGATCAAGCAATTAAATAATTGACACCAATTTAGAAAATGGGTTTTCTAAATTATTGCATTTGAGATAGAACAAATTATATAGATATTTTGTTCATGAGATGTCTTTTGTATTGTTATTTAAAGATGTTAAATGACAACAAATGTAAGAGTGTTTAAGTTATAAAATTAAAATGATTTAATTATATAACTTAACTAGTGACAAGTAAAGAATTAAAAAGGGGTTTCAAAATGGGAGGGAACCCACTTTTGAACCCAATTTGGCTGCCCCATGTGGTGTGTGCCTTAGGAACCCTTGTCTTGTAATAATACAAGACATTTAGCTCATTTCCCACTACACTCCATCTCTCTTCTCTCTCTTACATGCAAGACTTTTTCCTCTCTTCTTCTCTTCCAAATCCTATGGCCAAAGAGGGGTTCCAAGAGGGTTTTCAAGAGTTTTGGTGTTAAAACTCCCTAGAAAGTTGGGTTTTTGCAAGAAGCTTGTGGGTATACAAGCTTGAGGCCTTCTCCTTGAAGGCTAGACGTTCAAGAAGCATCATCTCCTTCTTCTCATCCATACAATATTCCTTTGTTCTTGAAAGGTAGTTTCAAGAACATCCTATGGTTGTTCTTTTTTGTTTTTGCTAGCATTTCATTTCACATACATATGATCCTTGTTCTTGGGTTTGTTTTATGAATCTAAAGTGGTTTATTTTCAGCTTATTAAAACAAGATTAAGTAACTAATATTAGTTGCGTTTTGTTGTTTAAATGGTTACACATCTCTGAAAATCTTGTTTACAAACCCAACAATGTCATGACTCCCTAATCTAGGATTGTATTTTATCTTAGATACCTTACTTCTAGCAATGTAGTATTTGCTTAGATGTAAGCTCCAGCTGGTTTTCTAAGAATAACCAGCTGTAGATAGTAGTCTATATAGTTTCTCATTGTAACTCATTATGTATGTGTTGTAAGATTCTTGTAACACTGAGTTGATAAGTAATATATACAAGTATCTTGAAAACGATTTCTTGTGTTCATTAACTTAGTATATTATCATCAACTTAGTTAGAGATTCTGTAAAATCAAATGAGTGAGACTTAGTGAGTTTGTGAGGAAAATCTTAAGTTGAAAGACAAACACCGATCCTGCACTCTTCCTTGGTGTCTCCAGGAAGGTGATGAAAGGACTATTTTATGAGCTGTCGGGTAGCAGATGAGATCATGCTATGGTTCTCTGCAATCCATTTCAACCACATGAAGGGCTGAACTCTGCTAATTATTGGAGTTTCCAGATGGATTTTGCATGTTCATCTCCATCTGGTAGCGACTGAGAATACCATATAACTCAGTGAGAGTAAGGTTCTTAAGGTTCTCAGTCCTCTTGATGACCACACAATAGTATGTCCATTGTCTAGGAAGAGAGGACATGAACTTCCTCACAATATCCATGTTCTCTAGAGCTACTCTAACATCTATTAGAGTATCCATAATCTCAACATACCTAAAGTATTATTGAGTCATAGTTCACCTGTCTTGTAGGTGAAATTCTCAAACTGCTACTTCAATAGGTCCTTTTTGTTCTCATTTGCTTCAGTGGACCCCTCATACACGAGCATCATTGCATCCCATAGTTGTTTAAGAGTCGTGCACTTCTTGAATCCTTTGTATATGGAGTTTGAAAGAGAAGTTTAGAGAGCGTTCATGGCTTTCTGATCTACATCTATTTTCTTCCAGTCTTCTTTAGAGTAGTCTGCCACTTCCTTTGGTATCATGCCACCTCCAGTAGCAGTTGAGGACGTGCATGGTACATGAGGTCTAGAGATAATAAATCCCCACATCCTGCTGTCTTGAGACTTGATGAAACCTTCAATCCTTTCGCACCAAGTATCAAAATCATCAGGAGTGATGAAACCATTTAAGATTGTCACACCCTCAAAATCCGCGTGCGGGGTTTTACCGCGAGGTGCGTGATAAACCAGGATCTCAATCATTAGTTACTCAGAACGACTCTATATGAACTAATAAATACAATCGGAGTTTAACTTTAAAACGTATGGAAGCGTTTAAATAATCTGAAGACCCAAATCAAAGTAACATAAGGAAAAATGCGCAAACATACGTGCCCGATCAAAATGCAAACAACCAAGAATAACTGTTTAAAATAAACATATTCCAAAATAGTATTTTTAAAACAATGCTGATAACTCAATAATGCTAACGTGTGCGTGCTCCTAGGAAACTGGAAACATTAACCTGAGAATAGAATACTAAACAAGTCAACACAATGGTTGGTGAATTCATGAGTTTGCGTTAAATAAATATCAGTAATAGTTGCAAAACATAAGCAGTGTATTGTAATAGAATGCTAGTCTATTCACAGTTAGTAATAATCATAGTGATTTTGCGTTTGAAGCTGACTGCGTTACGTTGCTTGCCTCCCGCCACGACTTACCAGGTCATGACAGTACATAAGTACATGTAGACGGAAATCCCAAAGAAACTCTAACTACTCTACAATCAAAGAACTCAAGGTTTTATAAAGACAACACACATGTGAACCAGTTGACCCATTTGACCCGTTGGTGACATATTACTTGATATATAGTTTAATCATGTGTGACAACTTCATATACAAGAGTATCATACAAATTATCCATGTGTATCACGTTGTCAACCCAAGTTCTACCTAGGTCATCATACCACATTAGATCATCATACAACTCATGCGTGACAACTTCACATACAAGAGTATCATACAAAGCTGTGAGAGGTTGTGCAATCTTAGAGAATCCTTTGATAAACCTTCGATAATATCCTGCTAACCCAAGGAATTGTTGTATCTCTCTCGGCGTTTTGGGTACAACCCAATTCTTTATTGCCTCAATCTTGGCAGGATCCACATGTATCCCCTTCTCATTAACAATGTGACCCAAGAATTGCACCTCACGTATCCATAAATCACACTTAGAAAATTTCGCATACAGTTGTTCTTTTCTAAGCAGTTCCAAGATTAAACGTAGGTGCTCTTCATGCTCCTCCTCAGTCTTTGAATAAATCAATATATCATCGATAAATACAATGACAAATTGATCAAGATAGGGTTTGCACACATGATTCATGAGATCTATGAATACTGTCGGTGCATTTGTCAACCCAAATGGCATGAGCAAGAATTCATAATGGCCATATCGTGTACAAAAAGCAGTCTTCGAGATGTCCTCCTCTCGAACTCTCGGCTAATGATACCCAGACCTCAGATCAATCTTAGAATAATAACTTGATCCTTGTAGTTGATCAAACAAATCGTCTATTCAAGGTAAGGGATATCTATTCTTGATTGTGACTTTGTTCAGTTCCCTATAGTCAATGCATATCCGAAATGTGCCATCTTTCTTCTTGACGAACACAAAAGGGGCTCCCCAAGGTGATGTGCTAGGTCGGATAAAGCCCTTATCTAAAAGATCCTGAAGTTTTGACGACAACTCCTGTAATTCATTCGGTGCTAATCAATAAGGTGCCCTAGCAATCGGGGCTGCGCCGGGAGTCAACTCGATCTGGAATTCCACTTGACGGCGAGGTGGTAATCCAGGAAGATCCTCTGGAAACACCTCTAGGAAATCACGTACTACGGGAATATCCTCCATCTTTCTTTCCTCCGGTTGCTTGTTAGTGATGAGTGCCAATATGGCTAAACGACCTTTCCTTAATAACCTTTGTTCCTTCATATACGAGATGATTCCTATCACTGCACCACTCCTATCACCTCTGACCGTAAGGACTTCTTCACCAACAGGAATTTGTATGATCTTCTCGTGACATATGACTTCCGCTTGCTTGTCGGAGAGCCAATCCATGCCTATCACTACGTCAAAACTTCCAAGTGTAACAGGCATAAGATCTATGGTGAATGTGTGACCAGCAAGTTCTATCTTGCAATCTCTAAGAATATGTGTTACGTGAATCTGTTTACAGTCAGCTAATTCTACAGTGTATTTAGATTCTAAGGCTAAGGGCACGTCACTTAAAAGGCTACAGAATCTTAAGGACACAAAACTTCTATCGGCTCCAATATTGAATAGTATAGTAGCAAAACGCCCATTAACTGAAAATTTACCAGTAACAGTCGTAGGGTCGTATAGGGCCTCACCTGAGCCAATGATGAAGGCTCTTTCCTTAGCACCATTGTTGTTGTTGCCACCATTACTGTTGCCACCATTACTGTTGCCATTAACATTATTATTGTTGTTGCCATTGTTGTTGTTGTTGTGGCCATTGTTATTGTTGCCATTCCCATTCTTCCTCAGTTGTGGGCAGTTGCGCTTGTAATAGCCTTCCTTTCCACATTCGAAGGAACCTTTAGGAGCCTCTTGAGTTTGTTATGGCTTCCTCAATAGTTCACCACCACAGTCTTCCCATAACGCTGGCATTTGAAGGTATCAACCTTCCTCAATAGTTCACCACCACAGCCTTCCTCAGTTGTGGGCAGTTGCCATTCCCATTCTTCCTCAGTTGTGGGCAGTTGCGCTTGTCCCATCTTCCCATAACACTGGCATTTGAAGGTATCACACCTTCCCACGTGATGGTAATTGCACCAGTTGCACTTGGGGTGTTTACCACCATAACCACTGGGTCCTTGATTGTTGGGGATCACCTGATTGAAGCTTCGATTATTGTCAAGCCTCCGTTGTTGCTAAATTGGCTGTTGCTGCTGGAATTGAGGTTGACTACCGGCAGATGATGCTTTGTTGCTGGGACCGTCCAATTTTCTCTTATTGTCAGGCATGCTCGCCACGGCACCCCGCTTAGGTAGACGTCCCTGTTCCACCGCTTGATCAGTAAGCTTATGAGCTAACCGGATGGTTTGCTGAATAGTGGCAGGGTTGGAAACAGTCACCATGCTTTGGATCTCAGGCACCAATCCCCGGATGTAGTGCTCGACCCTTTTATGCATTTCGTTCACCATCCCCGGACATAATGTGGCTAGTTCGTGGGTCCGGGTGGTGTAATCCTCGATTTCAGAGCCCTGCATCTTGAGCTGCCAGAACTCCATTTCCAGTTTTTGTACCTCGTTGCGAGGACAGTACTCCTTAGTCATCATATCCTTAAATTCATCCCAAGGGAGATCTTCACCATAGCCTGGCCCAGCATTTGGACCTGAGCGTTCCACCAGGAAAGAGCCGCACCTTCCAGGGTCCCGGTGGCATACTTCACCTGATCAACAGGTGGGCAGTTGCATTTAGCAAAGACAGACTCTGTCTTCTCGAACCACCGCACTAATCCTACAACTCCCTCTGTCCCGTTGTAGGTGTGTAGTTTGAAGTCCATAAAGGACTTATAGGTACACACTAGTGGTCCTGTTTTAACACAACAAACATTGGTCAGATATCCTATACGGTTAACTAGGATAATTGGTTTAACTTCCTGTTGTCATTTACCTGCTGGCTGTCCGGCTGGGCAGCAGCCACTGCTGCCTGAACGTGCTTGTTTATTAAGGCAGCTAACTCTGTAGGTGTCATGTTTATGGCACCGCCTCCACGGCCTCAGGCGCCACATCCACATCCATGCCCACATCCGCGTCCACGTCCACTGGCGTCCAGTTTTCACTTTACGTTCACAAATACAATAATGAGTAACATCCAACATATTTATCTCATCAAAGTATAATAAACAATAAGAAATAATGATTTCATCACAACCATAACATTTATAATAAAAATAATGACCAGAGGTAAATAAATTACAATGAGCCACAAATATTCATCAATGTCAAAATTTGAGTTTGTCAGTTGGGTAGGAAACAACCCTTCCCACATAGGTTTCCAAAAGAAAGAAACACTATATAGTCTAGGTCACAAAAAATATCAATCCACGACGTCTGACCCATCGCTATCGTCCTCCATTTCTTCTAGTTCCTCTTCCTCCTCAGGGGCTTCCTCAAGGTCCTCATCCTCAGGGTCTTCTGCTGGTGCAGGAGCTACAGCAACCTAGAGTGCTGCCAGTTGGGATTCTAGAGCTGCAAACCTATCATGTACCATTCCCTCCCACTGCTTTAGTTCATTCATGCGTCCCATAAGCGCTCCTACGCCATCAGCCATTGCATAGCACCCATTAAAGGTCTTCTCCTGTTGTCCTTCAAGCGCATCCATTCGCTGTCGTAGTTCTTGTACCTCGTGTTTTAGGGTGTAATTCTCATTGGTGAGTTTCTGGACTCATTGCTGCTCGGTATCCAGTGCAGCCACTAGGACAATAATAACTTGCTCGTTTGATTGTACCATCCATGGAAGAGAAGGTGTAGTAGGCTGCTCAGTGTTGTTCCTAGTTCTTGGCCTCGGAACAGGCACGTGTGCCCTATACATTAAGTGATCTACGAACTTAGGGTAAAAGCTCCAGTCTTGTGGAGGATCACGCTCCATCAAGGCAAAAGGTTGATACCAATCAACTTCTTCAGAAGGGTAATAACGTTGGGGCTAGTCAGGGCCATTCTCAGGTACTGGTGAAAAGGGAGGTGGGGACTCAGAACATGTAGGTGATACCGGTCGCTTACCCGGAGCTCTCGATGATGATGCCATGATGCAGAGAGTGTGATGTCTGTGCCAATGAGTATACAGTAGAGAAATAAGGAACAAGTAACCAACTAACTGTGTCCAGTTATAGTATAGTGTATATGCAACCTAGTTCCCTATAACCAATGGCTCTGATACCAATCTGTCACACCCTCAAGAGGGTTTTCAAGAGTTTTGGTGTTAAAACTCCCTAGCAAGTTGGGTTTTTGCAAGAAGCTTGTGGGTATAAAAGCTTGAGGGCTTCTCCTTGAAGGCTAGACGTTCAAGAAGCATCATCTCCTTCTCATCCATACAATATTCCTTTATTCTTGAAAGGTAGTTTCAAGAACATCCTATGGTTGTTCTTTTTCGTTTTTGCTAGCATTTCATTTCACATACATATGATCCTTGTTCTTGGGTTTGTTTTATGAATCTAAACTGGTTTATTTTCAGCTTATTAAAACAAGATTAAATAACTAATATCCCTTGCGTTTTGTTGTTTAAATAGTTAAACATCTCTGAAAATCTTGTTTACAAACCCAACAATGTCATGACTACCTAATCTAGGATTGTATTTTATCTTAGATACCTTACTTCTAGCAATGTAGTATTTGCTTAGATGTAAGCTCCAGCTGGCTTTCTAAGAATAACTAGCTGAAGATAGTAGTATATATAGTTTCTCATTGTAACTCATTATGTATGTGTTGTAAGATTCTTGTAACACTGAGTTGATTAGTAATATATACAAGTATCTTGAAAACGATTTCTTGTGTTCATTAACTTACTATATTATCATCAACTTAGTTAGAGATTCTGTAAAATCAAACGAGTGAGACTTAGTGAGTTTGTGAGGAAAATCTTAAGTTGAAAGACAAACACCGATACTGCACTCTTCCTTGGTGTCTCCAGGAAGGTGATGAAAGGACTATTTTATGAGCTGTCAGGGTAGCAGATGAGATCATGCTATGGTTCTCTGCAATCCATTTCAACCACATGAAGGGCTGAACTCTGCTAATTATTGGAGTTTCCAGATGGATTTTGCATGTTCATCTCCATCTGGTAGCGACTGAGAATACCATATAACTCAGTGAGAGTAAGGTTCTTAAGGTTCTCAGTCCTCTTGATGACCACACAATAGTATGTCCATTGTCTAGGAAGAGAGGACATGAACTTCCTCACAATATCCATGTTCTCTAGAGCTACTCTAACATCTATTAGAGTATCCATAATCTCAACATACCTAAAGTATTATTGAGTCATAGTTCACCTGTCTTGTAGGTGAAATTCTCAAACTGCTACTTCAATAGGTCCTTTTTGTTCTCATTTGCTTCAGTGGACCCCTCATACACGAGCATCATTGCATCCCATAGTTGTTTAAGAGTCGTGCACTTCTTGAATCCTTTGTATATGGAGTTTGAAAGAGAAGTTTAGAGAGCGTTCATGGCTTTCTGATCTACATCTATTTTCTTCCAGTCTTCTTTAGAGTAGTCTGCCACTTCCTTTGGTATCATGCCACCTCCAGCAGCAGTTGAGGACGTGCATGGTACATGAGGTCTAGAGATAATAAATCCCCACATCCTGCTGTCTTGAGACTTCATGAAACCTTCAATCCTTTCGCACCAAGTATCAAAATCATCAGGAGTGATGAAACCATTTAAGATTGTCACACCCTCAAAATCCACGTGCGGGATTTTACCACGAGGCGCGTGACAAACCAGGATCTCAATCATTAGTTACTCAGAACGACTCTATATGAACTAATAAATACAATCAAAGTTTAACTTTAAAATGTACGGAATCTCAAAGAAACTCAAAGAACCAGGTCAACAACACACATGTGAACCAGTTGGCCCATTTGACCCGTTGGTGACATATTAGTTAATATATAGTTTAATCATGTATGAAAACTGCACATACAAGAGTATCATACAAATTATCCATGTGTATCACGTTTTCAACCCAAGTTCTACCTAGGTCATCATACCACATTAGATCATCATACAACTCATGCAAATCTCTAACAGCCATCATGCTCAGTGTAACTATAACACAACTAATGCATCATACTGGGAGCGAATCATGCACAACATATCCATATAACTCATAACTATGAATTCACTCAAAGAGGCCAAAACAGATAATTAACCAATTACACATTCATACAACCCAATCAACATATTCAACCACATTAGAATTCATCCATGAACATACTAGCATGATCCTAATGTCCCAAACATGATTCCCTAATCACTAATCACAGTTCATCATCATATATGATCATTAAAAACCTAAATTCTCTTCATGATCAGCCAAGCATCCAAACAACTCAATCAACACATTCTACCATATTAGGCTTCATCAATAAACACTCTAACATGATCCTAACGTCAAGAACATGTTCAAATCATCATATCCAAAGTTCTACAAAATTAAAGTTTCCGTTTTCGGAAAGAAACACCCAAAAGTGATCTAACATCCAATTCAATCATAATTTCATCAATTTCATACCTAACCAAGCTCATAACATATCTAGACATGATCAATAACACCTAATCAACATGATTCGTCAATTTCATACTCAAAAAGTTACTATCTTTAGTAATGTATGAAATATAACATGTATTCTTGAATTCCCAATGTTCATAACAACAATCTAACTTCTAATCATCATCATAAACACATCCATAACATCAATACATTAACAATTCAACATTACATGCAAAATAAAGTTACTATTCTTAGTAACCTATGAACAATGCATCAAAACCGTAGCTTTCTTGCATAATCAACGTTAACTAACATATATACAATCTAACTAACATACTAACATCATCAAACATCAAGAAAATCGACATCCAAATCACCCAAAAGGAGAGAACCTCACATGGCATTAATGTTTAAAGAAAATACCAGGCTAGAAGTAGGTCTAGCCCCAACACAAGTACATGATTCATCAGTACAAATCGTTTCTAACAATAACAATTGTAAATTATTCAAAATGTTTTAAAACAAAAATGTCAATGCCATGGGTCATGGAGCTAGGTCAAAGTCTTCTACAACAGCTAGACTCCCATCACGGATTACCTGAAACATGCTCAAAAGAAATTTTATGTCAACTAAAAAGTTAGTGAATTCAAGTGCTTAAAGTTTAAATACAAAAGAATTCAATAGAATCCACATTTGATTTAAAAGAATCATAGTTTCATTGTTGTGGGGGATAACAATCAGCCCTGCACTTAGTCCCGACTAGCCTCTTTAAAAGTTAAGTGATACTGGTTAATCCTGAAGGAAAAACTGAGCCTTAAACTACTGTACCATACTTGCCGGACGGTCCACCATAGTATCTTATAAAACCTGTTACATGCCACAAATGACCCCGCAGGATCTCAGTGTGGTACCCTTCCCGTTCATCACGAAAGGCACTGTGTGTGGGGGATTCCCCAAGTAGATCTACCCATATAAAACAAGCGGCTCACACAAGAATTAATGATTATGATACAAGTATCAGCAGGTATCAACATTACCACAACATATAGCATCATAATATAGCACATAAATAGTTCAGTTTAAACAGAGCATGCTTCATACCAAAATAGTAGTAAAAAGGGGTCACTAGAACTCACCTTAAGATTCAAGCAAAGGATTCTTTGTGTACCGGGAAAAGTTTCAAGTCTACCACCCTATCATCAAGATTTAAGTAATAAGCCACTGATTCTAAGGTTATGGAAGGTGCACTAGGTGTGCCATGAGGTAAAATGTCCAACTAGATTTTTATTTGGCAAGGCTTGTATAAAAAGTTTCCTTTTATAGTAAGTTCGGGTTTCTTAAGGAAAAATACATATTTTACCATGTTGGATCATTTATACAAGTTAGTTTAAGTTCACCAAATTATTATTAGTTCAAGGGGGTCGGTTTATAGGGATTTGGAAAAATTTACAGTTTAGTCCTCCAAGTTTCAAAATTTACATTTTCTACCCTAAAGTTTGCTTCTTTCCATTTATTGACTTTTATGACCAAATAATAGATTTTTGAAGTTAAGTAACTCATTTTAAATATGTTAACTCTCAATTTTTCACAATTTAGGTTCGGGTTTAGAGTTTTTACATTTTACGTTACCGGTTACGGTAAAACCGAAGGTTTTTAACGGTTAAGTATTAATTTACAATATTTTGAGTCTTATGCCTTTAAATATAATTTTAATCACTTTTTGATAAGTTTACAATCTTTTTAGAATGTATTTTAAGCCTCTTTCTTTTTAAAATTGTTAAAACCTAAGTTCTCTTATTTTTTAGTCGTTTCACCACCTTTCGGGTCCCAAAATAAGCTCAAAATACATACAAGTCCATACTTTTATTTTTTTCAGCCATTAAAATCACCTTATACGCCTAATAACACCAAAACTTACTGAAATAATAGTTCTAACTTACAGTTTTATCATATAGCCCAAGAACAAGTTGTAAAATAGTGATTTCACCATTTTCACCAACTACACATGTGTAAAACATTATAACTCATGTTTAAACATTACCAAAACCTTTTATAACTTCAAAAACATATTATTATAATGTTAGAAAACTATTTTTGAGCAGGTTACAATCTTTGCTTCGGAGGGTTACAAGATGTGCAAGTTAAATGGTGCAACAACGCCCAAAAAGAGGGTTTTCATGGTGTAAATCGGGTTACACCCATTGAATGACCAACCTAAAAAATAAGATACCTTCAATTTTCTTAAAAGCTTATCAAGAACAAGGTTCTAGCAGCAAGTTTCTGTTAGATCAAAGAATGGTAAGATTTTTAAGAGAAAAATGAAGAAAACACAAGATATAGCCTCATTCGGGTACGATGTTGCTTACACTTTGAGTGGTTCATGATTTGGAGAGTTTAGAGGGACAAGATGAGCTGTAGAATCTCAAACAAGGGCTGGAGAATATCGAACTTGTATGAACCGTGCACCAAAAGCTCTCAAAATGCCACTTTCTTGCTTGTTTGAGCTTGGCCGATGATGGTTTGTTGTTGTACTTTGAGTTTTGTGGCTGAAATGGTGATGGAACTGTGGGTGTGTGTGTTTCTGCTAGAGAGAAACAGAGTGGGAGAGGGAGAGAATGAGAGAAGTGTGTCTTTGAGAAGTGTGTGTAGTTTGCATGAAATGGGAGTCGAGGAAAGGGTGGTAGTGTTTAGTGGGGATGAGAGGAGTGGATAGGTGGAGAGGGGGGCGGCTGAGATTGTCTTGTTGTGGGGGGTTTTAGTTTTAATTTTAATTGGTAAATAATATTGTGTAGTATTAATTTGTAGGGTAGTGTAGTATATTAGATGGTAAAATTTAGTTAGTTGTTAAGTATTGTGCGTGATCATGCATGCATTAATCCGAGAATTATGTGTTCATACACATTTTAATTATCTCAATTAGAATTAAATTATGCTAGGATGACTAATTGACTTTCCCGGAACACCAAGTTAAAGCTTGAACTAGCTAAATCATAAAAAGGCACATGAAATAACAAAAATGGTAATAATAACAACAATAATAATGATGCTGATAATAATAATGATGATGATATTAACATTAATATTAATTGAATGGGTAATGATGCAGGTTTATAAAGGTTAGAGTTATGACCTAGAGGTTGGTTGTCACATTCTCCCACCGTTTAGGAAATTTCGTCCTGAAATTTTATCTTCGATTAGATTTAGAACGGTGGGTTTGAAGAGGTGCCGATAACTCTTTCTCATCTCATCTTCTCGCTTCCAAGTGAGTTCAGGTCCTCGCCTAGAATTCCATCTTACCTTGACCTTGGGTATGCGGCTTCGTCTCAGTTTCTTGACCAACCGGTCAGTGATCTCTATAGGCTCTTCCATGAAGTTCAACCTGTCATTAATCCTCGCTTCTTTCAATGGTAACTCCATGGTCTTGTCTACCATGCACTTCTTCAAGTTTGACACATGGAAGGTGTCATGTATGTAACTTAACTCCTGAGGTAGCTTTAGTTTATATGCCACGGGGCCAATCCTTGCTAGTATCTCAAATGGTCCAATGTATCTCGGGCTAATATTACTTTCCTTCCAAACCTCACAGTTCCCTTCCATGGTGCTACTTTTAGCATTACTCTGTCACCCACTTGGAATTCTAAAGGATTTCATCTTCTATCAACATATTTCTTCTGATGGTCTCTGGCTGCTCTTAAACGCTCCTTGATTTTGAATATCTTGTCGGTGGCCTCCAACACGATGTCGGGTCCTATTACTTGGCTATCACCTACCTCATTTCTACTCAATGGTGATCGGCATTTCCTACCATATAGGGCCTCATAGGAGCTGCTTTTATACTTTCGCGGTAACTATTATTATAGGAGAACTCCACCAAAGGAAGATGGTTGTCTCAGTTCCCACCAAAGTCAATCACGCAAGCTCTTAGCATATCTTCCAAGGTTTGAATGCTTCTTTCACATTGACCATCACTTTGTGGGTCGTATGTAGTGCTTTAATTTAGAAGGGTTCCTAGAGCCTGTTGTAGTGATTTCCAAAGCCGAGAAGTGAAGCGGCTATCAAGGTCGGAGATGATTGACAACGGCACACCATGCTTGGTCACTGTTTCATCGATTTACAGCTGGGCCAGCTTCATCAGGTCGTAGTCTTCTCGAATTGGCAAGAAGTGAGCTGATTTAGTTAGCCTATCCACTATTACCCAAATAGCATCATGACCTCAAAACGTTCTAGGTAACTTTGTAACAAAATCCGTCGTGATGTTATCCCATTTCCATTCTGGAATTTCAGGCTGTTGCAACGTTCCTGATGGTTTTTGATTTTTAGCTTTTACCATGGCACAGGTCAGACACTTCCCAACATAAATAGCGATTGATTTCTTGATTCCAGACCACCAGAAAAGTGCCTTTAGATCCTGGTACATTTTGTTGCTTCTGCGTTGAATCAAGTACCTAGATTTGTGGGCTTCGTCGAGGATTACTTTTCTAATTCCCCCGTACCTTGGTACCCACGTTCTCCCTTCATATTTATATATACCATCGTTAATTATCTCTAATCGCTTCTCCATTCCTGTTAACACTTCCTCTGGTAATTTATCTTCCTTTAATGCTTCGCTTTGAGCTTCTTTCAGCCTTGCGATAAGGTCGGCGTACACACTCATCCTTAAGGCACGGACGCGAAGAGGTTTTTCTCTTTCTTTCCTGCTCAAGGCATGTGCCACTACATTGGCCTTGCTGGGATGGTAGCGGATTTCACATTCATAATCATTTAATAGCTCAACCCATCTTTTCTGGCGTATGTTTAGCATCTTCTGATCCAGAATGTGTTGCAAACTTCTATGGTCAGTGTAGATAATGCAGTTCGTGCCATAGAGATAATGCCTCCACATTTTGAGTGCAAACACCACGTCAGCCAATTCTAGATCATGCGTTGTGTAGTTCTTCTCATGATCGTTCAGCAGTCTTGATGCATAAGTAATTAGCTCGTTACGCTGCATTTGTACGCATCCTAGTCCTTGACGCGAGGCGTCACAATAGACTACAAAATCTTTGACTCCTTCAGGGAGGGCGAGGATAGGTGCACCACACAGTTTCTCCTTGAGCGTTTCGAACGCTTCATTCTACTCTCGTTCCCACACAAAGGTTGTATTCTTCTTAGTCAGGGCAGTCAACGGTTGCACAATACGCGAGAAGTCCTTGATAAACGTTCTGCAGTATCCGGCCAATCTTTAACACCCGGATATTTTCCTTGAAGCCGACGAAGGAAGAAATAGAAATAAAGTCTAAAGTCGGGGTACGAAACTCGCCAACGCGAGAAAGTTGGATAAATAGAGATATTTGAAGGGAGAGGGCAGCCCTTACCCTCTCCCCACACCCACATTTCAGCCAAGAAGAGAGAAAGAAGAGAGAAAAGGAAGAAAAGAGAGAAGAAAGCTTGGGTCGAGGGGATTCAAGTGTGAAAAATCATCGTGTAGCGGGTATAAACGAAACTCTTCTTCTTGGTGTCGTTTGTGTGAGTTCTAGGACCCCTATTTTACTCGTTTTAAACTGATTTGGGGCTGGAACACATAGTAAACCCGTTTTTATATGTGTGTGTGTTTCACCCATTTGGGTGTGGTTGCGTGTGATGCGTTTGGAGTTTGTTTCCGGGCTTGTGTGTGCTTGAATGGTGTTGTAGTATGCTTAGAATGGGTTTGTATGAGTTTGGAGGTCGAAAATGGCAGATTGGGTTCGGGATGAGCTGCATTTTGCATCAGCTAGGGCTAGGCGAACCACTAGAGGCCATACGGTCGATTGAAGCACGACTGGGTGTCCAGTCGGACGACTGGGGGTCCAGTCGCATGACTGGGGGTCTAGTCGCACGACTGGGGGTCTAGTCGCATGGGGAGTCATGTGACTGAGGGCCCGGTCGCACAAGTACTCATCCACATTAAGTCCATCCGGATGAGGTCCATTCGCACGACTGGGGTGTTCATCCGCATTGATGTTCATCCCCATGGGTCCATTCGCATGATGTTCAGTCGCCTGGAGGCCATGAGACTGAAGGGTGCCCATACGCACAGATAGGGATGGTGTACCCGAGGGAAAGCGTAGTTTAGTCTCTGACTTTCGGGAAAAGTGCAGATGTAAGTTTTGACGTGGAAGTTCCCGTAAATACATGTAAGATGGCTGTTGAGGCCTTAGAAGTTATGTTGGGCATGATGATGTTGCATGTTTATGCGTGATGTATGTTATGTATGTATGATGATGCCCTGTATGATGTTGCTACTGTGTATGTTGATGTTCCTTATTATGATGAACGTTTTTCTTTCCCGTGGCTTTACGTGTTATGTTAATGAACGAACCGAAAGTATTATGTAACGTAAAGTGGAAGATAACAAAAAGAGGAACGTAATGAGAGAATGCATGCATTAATGAATGAATGTAAGAAAGGCTTGAAAGCAAATGTATGGAGGTGCACACCCAATGAAGGTGTTCGCTCAATGGTGTGCGGGTTAGCTACCCCGAAGGATGCATACTGGGGTCTAATCTTTCTGATTGACCATATGTATGCGATGCTTTCCGCTTACCCTAGGTGACTGGATCACCTTCGTGCACAATGTTCGTGGCTTAATTACCGCAGGTCCAGCATCTGCTTCGTGCACAATTTCGGGGTATAGCATATGGCATTGATCCAAAATGAAAGTGAAAAGATAAGTGATGAATGTACTTACCCTAGGTACTGGAGCCAGCTCCGTGCCCAATGTTCGAGGTCTATGAAAGACCTCAGGCTCAGTTACCCGCTTCGAGCACAATGTTCGGGGTAATGTACATGTCATCGAAAGTAATGAACGTACGAATGAAAGTAAGAATTTATGAACGAATGTCAATGAAAGTAACGAATGTGAATGGTAATAACGTACGTTGAATGAACGAAAGTTAAAAATGAACGAACGAAAGAAATGAACAGACGAAATATAATCACACTGTACGAAACGGGATGCTTGTCACTCGACCTCAGTAATCATGGCTGCGTGCCATGAAGAGGGTAAAGTTTGACAGGATCTAGTTAGAAGTAAAAGATAAGGAATGGTGAAGATAATAATGATATTACCTATGTGTACGTATGATGTATGATCGTATGAAAGTAAAGAACGGTTTTAATGAAATAAAAGTATGTTTTATTATAAAACTAGAACTCACTCAGCAACGCTGACTTTTTATGTGTTTCCAGTTGGCAGGTAAGATTGCTGAGGATGGCACGGGGCGACTACTCAGCTCTTTTGGATAGCATCCATTTATATAATGCTTTTGTGATGTAATGCAACAATATATAATTTGTAATTGATTAACAATGTATTATTTTGCAAAAGCTTTTATGATAAAATGAGATGTCATTTTGATTGTTTCCGCTACGATGTTTTACATAAGATAAACACAAATGTTGTTTTTGTGCGATGATCGACCAGCTGTGAGGTGCCCGGGAACGGGGCCTTACACAATCAAAGGAATCGCCTTATTTTGGTAGGGGTTTCAGGAATTTTCCAGTTCTTAATAGCCTCAATCATAGAAGGGTCAACTTGAATCCCATTCTCATTTACCACATGCCCTAGAAATTGGATCTCTCGCATCCAAAATTCGCATTTAGAGAACTTGGCATATAATTGCTCATTCTTGAGTAACTCAAGAATCAGCCTGAGGTGCTTCTCGTGCTCTTCCTTACTATGGGAGTAGATCAGGATGTCATCGATAAACACAATCACAAACTTGTCAAGATATGGGCAGCTTACATGGTTCATGAAATCCATAAACGCCGCTGGTGTGTTAGTCAGCCCAAAGGGCATGACCAGATACTCATAATGTCCATATCTAGTTCTAAAGGCCGTTTTGGGTATGTCTCCTTCTCTTATCTTCAGCTGATGGTACCCTGATCTTAAATCTATTTTGTAAAAATAACTTGCTCCCTGCAGTTGATCGAATAGGTCATCTATTCTCGAAAGAGGGCATCGGTTCTTTATTGTCAGCTTGTTTAGCTCCCTATAATCAATGCACATACGTAGGTTTCCATCCTTCTTATTCACGAATAGTACCGGGGCACCCCATGGAGAAACACTTGGCCGTATAAATCCCTTGTCAAGTAGCTCTTGGATTTGCAGCATTAGTTCCTTCATCTCGGGAGGGGCGAGTCGGTATGGTGCCTTGGCTACTGTGCAGCACCAGGCAATAGATCTATCTCGAACTCAACCTGTTGATTTGGAGGGAATCCCGGTAGGTCTTCGGGAAACACTTTCGGATATAAAGAAGCCACTGGAATATCCCCAATCTTCTTCTCTTCTTTAGCCATCATCATATAGACTATGAAAGTTGGGCACCCCTTCATAAGACTTTTGGTAGCCTTTAAATGAGATATCATTAGATATAGCGTGTTACTTCTTTCGCCATGAACAACTAGTACTTTCCAGTCGCTTAATGGTATCTTAAGTAGGTGTTTATCACACACGATTTCGACTCTATGCCTAGCCACCCAATCCATACCAACAACCACATCAAATCCTCCTAGTTTAATAGGCATCAGGTTTATCTTAATTAAGCAATCTTTGATGACTTCATTAGTTTCTAAGATGTTACCGTCAGCTAATTCTACGGTAAACGTATCAGTCAGGATGCATGCACTCAAGTCAATCAAAGGCCTAAAATACTAGAGACAAAACTAGCAATTGCTCCAGTATCAAATAGAACGGTAGTAGGATGGTTGTTTATAAGGAACGTACCATTGACCACATCAGTTTCTTTGTGGGCATTGGCTGATTCCATCATGAATGCTCATCCCTTAGGCTTGTTGGGTCTGGCATCCTTATCTCCCCAGCTTAGGACACTTATTCCTCATGTGCCCTGGATCTCCATACTCATAGCATTGCTTACCTGGCGCATACGTACAGTCCTTAATTAAGTGACCGGTTCGCTTGCACCTAAAACAGGGCATTGGGTTACACTCCCCGTGATGGTGCAGTTTGCACTTGTTGCAGAAGGGGCTTGTGCCTACATACAGTTTTTGTGCCCTTCTTCCTTCATCATCACGTCTAATACCTTCACCTAACCTCTTGCTTGAACCACTGCTGCTACCCATCATCTTCTTGACTTCAACCCGCTTTCTCTTCTTTTCTTCAGCTCTTCCCTGCTATGTACATCCAGCCCTAACCCGGTCATCAGTTAAGCTGCTAGTAAGATCCACCGCAGCCTGCAGAGTCATAGGCCTGGAAGATCAGACCATACCCCTAACTCTGGGATGTAACCCTAGATGAAACGTGCTACGCCCTTAGATTCTGGTGTCACTAGGTGTGGCACCAGTCGATACAGGGCTAAGAAACGGTCGATGTACTCAATGTAATTAGGACCTTTCATTTCCAGGCTCAGAAATTCTGACTTCAGCTTCTCGCGTTGATTGATGGGGCAGTATTTGTTGGTTATCAGCTCCCTGAATTTGGTCCAACTCATTCGGTTAGCAGGGTTTCTTCCCCGGGGCTGAGTAACCATCTTCCACCATTCCAGAGCTGATCTCTTAAGTGATTAGGATACGAGCCTCACCATGTGGTCCATCTAACACTCAGTGATGTCCAGGACAGCTTCAATTTCATCGATCCACCGGTAAGTCTCTATCGCACCCTCGGTGTCATATGGGCTTGCACGCCATGAAGGTTTTGTAGGAGCATCCATTCTTCAGTGCTTCAGCTTCCTCGTTGTTTCCCTCGTCGTTCCCGAATCCATCATTACCACCGGGGTTACTCCGGTCCGCATTGATCTGGGAGATGATGGTCAGAATGGTGTTAGCAATCTGTTATGCTACAAGGTTGGCAATTCTCTCATCATTCCCTTGATTAGCATTGTCCCCACGAGGAGTTCCTGGTGGAGTAGGGGGTTAGTTTCCGGTTTGTCTAGCCTCCTCACGGTGGCCTCTAGTAGCTCATCGTATTCCAATCCGGGTTCCTCTCCTCTTTGGCATTCTAATAGCATCACAGATAAATTCATTTAGCGTCTCATAATTGGTTTTGAGTAACCCAAACATCATTTACCCTAATGTATCGCGTCTTAGATGGAGGGAGTGTAATATACACACTCCTAATATCTCTAAAAATGTTTCACAAAATTAATTTAAGACAATTCATCCAGAATGGACACATGCCAAAATTCCCAACGCATAACATGACACATATCAATTTAATACAAATAGCCCAGCAAAATTTACCATTCATGGAAATAGTTTCATAGGTAGATCGGGTCAATAGTATCAGCAAGCATAGTTGAATCAGAGTTATACACTTACAAGTTGGAAGGTTCCATCACCCCTATAATAATAATAATAGTATCAGATAATATGTGAAATAGTTTCCTTCAACTGTCTAAAAGACAGATAATCCCACTTTCTCTCCACGCTCTCACATCCACATCTTCTTCAGCCACCCTACCCACCCCGAGTTCTTCTTCTTCTTCTCTTGCTCCAACCGCTGGACGCCCTGCGAAGCCATCATGGCCTGAAACTGGGCAGACTGAGAGGTCCGAGTGGCGTGCTGGAGTGTCAGCTCGTGACGACAGACGGTCTTCAAAATCTCATCTAGTACAGCATTGGAGGGACCTACGTCGCTTGCCCGGCGGCTAGACTAGGAGTACCGGTCACCAGCTAGCACACTAGGGTCATCATACATGCTTCGCCTAGGTGGTATCCAGTGCTCGTCATGTGGGTGGTGTCGGAGTGGTTCAAATGGTGGAGGTGCAGGTATTAGAGTCCTAACAGGTGGTGGAGGAGGAGGTGGCATCCTAAAGGAGACTGAAGGTCTGGCCTAGCACTCTTGCATGGGCGGGAGATAACACGTGCACCCATATCCTCGTTAGGTGGGATAGGTGAGTGGGTAGGAGCTGTGACATGTGGTGAGTGGGCGTGCGTTCGGCTCCTAGAGGGGGATGTTGAGGAAGAGTCTTCTGACTGCTTAGTGTCATCGGATGTAACGGATATCCAGACCGGATTTCCGCATATCCTCATGTATTCCTCATACTCCGTTTGCAGCATCCCTTTCCTAAGGCTCCCAGTTGGTGCAGTACCATCAGTTGGGTATGCCGGTGCCTTTCCTTTGTCAGCTGCTCTGGTTCCCTGCAAGAAATGTCATAAGTGATTTGGTTTCTCATAGCTCATGATTGTAATAATAATAATAGTACTTATAGTAGTAGTGATGGCAATAGTATCATATATTCCAATAGTATCCATAACTAGAGGTATCGATAAGCAATAGTATCATAAATCAGTAGTTTCTTCAAATAATAACATGCAAGGTAGTTTATCTTAGGAAAACCTTTAGACCACTTCAAAAGAAATTTCAGAAATCATAAGTTTCAAACAGAGAAGGTCCAATCATTACCTAAACATCCATGCTGAAATTTACGCGTCTGGTAAATTGATGATTACGTTAATAAAGTGTAATCATCAATTTACCCAACCCGATCATCCCAACACTTTCCCACAAGGACGGTCCTAAGGTATCAGGATTGTAGCCTAGGGTCTACTATGGCATTCCCGACTTCTCTACAACCTTTGCCTCTGATACCAATCTATCACACCTCAGACCCAAGTAGGGTAGGACGTCACAGACTAGCAACAACATATGGCAGCGGAAACAAACCATCATAAGAGCACAAAAGGAGAGAACCTCACATGGCATTAATGTTTAAAGAAAAAACGGGCTAGAAGTAGGTCTAGCCCCCAACATAAGTACATAATTCATCAGTACAAATTGTTTCCAACAATAACAAATGTAAATTGTTCAAAATGTTTTAAAACAAAACATGCCAATGCCATGGGTCATGGAGCTAGGTCAAGGTCTTCTACATCAGCTAGACTACCATCACGGATTACTTCAAATGTCAACTAAAAGGTTGGTAAGTTCAAGTGCTTAAAAATTAAAAACAAAAGGATTCAATAGAATCCACATTTGATTTAAAAGAATCGTAGTTTCATTGTTGTGGGGATCACAATCAACCCTGCACTCAGTCCTGGCTAGCCTCTTCAAAAGTTAAGTGATACCGGTTATTCCCGAAGGAAGAACTGAGCCTTAAACTAGTGTACCATACCTGTCGAACGGTCCACCATAGTATCTTATAAAACCTATTCCATGCCATAAACGAACCTGCAGGATCTTAGTGTGGTACCCTTCACTGTGTGGGGGATTCCCAAGTAGATCTACCCATATAAAACAAGCGGTTCACACATAAATTAATGACTGTGATACAAGTATCAGCAGGTATCAACATTACCACAACATATAGTGTCATAATATAGGATAGAAATAGTTTAGTTTAAACAGAGCATGCTTCATCCCAAAATAGCAGTAAAAAGAGGGTCACTAGAACTCACCTTAAGATTCAAGCAAAGGATTCTTTGTGTACCGGGAAAAATTTCGAGTCTAGCACACTATTATCAAGATTTAAGAAATAAGCCACTGATTCTAAGGTTATGGAAGGTGCACTAGGTGTGCCATGAGGTTAAATGTCAAACTAGATTTTTATTTGCTAAGGCTTGTATAAAAAGTTTCCTTTTTATGGAAAAATACATGTTTTACGATGTTGGATCATTTATAAAAGTTAGTTTTAGTTCACCAAATGATTATTAGTTCAATGGGGTCGGTTTATAGGGATTTGGCAAAATTTACAGTTTAGTCCTTCAAGTTTCAAACTTTACATTTTCTACCCTAAAGTTTGCTTCTTTCCATTTTTTGACTTTTATGGCCAAATAATAGATTTTTGGAGTTAAGTAACTCATTTTAAATATGTTAACTCCTAATTTTTCAGAATTTAGGTTCGGGTTTAGAGTTTTTACGTGTTACGTTACGGGTTACGGTAAAACCGAATGTTTTTAACGGTTAAGTATTAATTTAATGTATTTTGAGTTTTATGCCTTTAAATATCATTTTAAGGACTTTTTGATAAGTTTACAATCTTTTGAGAATGTATTTTAAGCCTCTTTTATTTGAAAGACTCATTTTTAGGTTTAACCCGTTATAACGCGTTTTTATCCGTACTTGCCCGTTTAAAACTTGTTTGACCAATTTTTCAACACATTTAAGTCTTATAGCACCTATCTTACTGAAATAACATAGTTTCCATGGATTTTTGTTTTATGCCATTATTTCTAAGATTTTCCTCAAACGTTACTCGGTTAATACCCGTTTTTAACTAAAAATTCCTTTTAAATTGTCTTTTGACCATTTAATCAATAAATTCGATGCAAAACATTTTTTTAACCCTTTTGGAGCCTGGAATTCTTTTTAAAATGGTTAAAACCTAAGTTCTCTTATTTTTTAGTTGTTTCACCACCTTTTGGGTCCTAAAATAAGCTCAAAATACCTACAAGTCCATAATTTTATTATTTTCAGTCATTAACATCACCTTATACGCCTAATAAAACCAAACCTTACTGAAATAATAGTTCTAACTCACTGTTTTATCATATAGCCCAAGAAAAAGTTGTAAAATAGTGATTTCACCATTTTCACCCATTACACATGTGTAAAATGTTATAACTCATGTTTAAACATTACCAAAACCTTTTGTAACTTTCAAAAAAGGTTATTAGAAGGTTAGAAAACTATTTTTGAGCAGGTTACAATCTTTGCTTTGGAGGGTTACAAGATGTGCAAGTTAGATGGTGCAACAACACCCAAAAAGAAGGTTTTCATGGTGTAAATCGGGTTACACCCATAGAATGACCAACCTAAGGAATAAGATACCTTAAAGTATGTGAAAAGCTTCTCAAGAATAAGGTTGTAGCAGCAAGTTCTGTTTAATCAAAGAATGGTAAGATTTTTAAGAGAAAAATGAAGAAAACACAAGATATAGCCTCATTCGGGTATGATGTTGCTTACACTTTGAGTGGTTCACGATATGGAGAGTTTAGAGGGACAAGATGAGCTGGAGAATCTCGAACAAGGGCTGGAGAATCTCGAACGTGTATGAACCGTGCACCAAAAGCTCTCAAAATGCCACTTTCTTGCTTGTTTGAGCTTGGCTGATGATAGTTTGTTGTTGTTCTTCGAGTTTTGTGGCTGAAATGGTGATGGAACCGTGGGGGTGTGTGTGTTTCTGCTGGAGAGAAACCGAGAGGGAGAGGGAGAGAATGAGAGGAGTGTGTGTTTGAGAAGTGTGTGTAGTTTGCATGAAATGGGAGTGGAGGAAAGGGTGGTAGTGTTTAGTGGGGATGAGAGGAATGGATAGGTAGAGAAAGGGGGGGGGGGCAGCCGAGATTGTCTTGTTGTGGGGGTTTTAGTTTTAATTTTAATTGGTAAATAATATTGTGTAGTATTAATTTGTAGTGTAGTGTAGTATACTAGATGGTAAAATTTAGTTAGTTGTTAAGTATTGTGCATGATCATGCATTCATTAATCCGAGAATTATCTTGTAGTGTAGTGTAGTATACACATTTTTATTATCTTAATTAGAATTAAATTATGTTAGGGTGACTAATTGACTTTCCCGGAACACTAAGTTAAAGCTTGAACTAGCTAAATCATCACAAAAATGCATATGAAATAACAAAAATGGTAATAATAACAACAATAATAATAATTCTAATAATAATAATGATGATGATATTAACGTTAATATTAATTGAATGGGTAATGATGCAGGTTGATAAAGGTTAAAGTTATGACCTAGAAGTCGGTTGTCACAACTTTCGGTAAAATTCATTTGTTTCAGACCAATAATACCTAGTAATACCTTTGGTATATGAGTTGCAAGCACCTTACCAAGAATCTTAAACATACAACCAATCAAGGAAATTGTTCTATTATCATTATGAGAGGAATGATTGGTCCTCTGAGATTAACGCCAATAAGAAAGTGTTGCATCATTTGGTAAAATGTTCATTAAAATCAAAGTGTTTTAAGAGGGAAAAAAAATCGAAACGGAAAACTTCCCAAAACTTATGATAAAATTGAGGTTTAAGCCATCCAGACCAGCAAATTTATCCCCACCACAATACCAAACAATTTGTTCAATTTCATCCATATGACATATAGCATCCAAGGAATGTGATTCAGTAAGTAAAAAGGCTCCAATATTTTAATTTTTAGGTAAAAGGAGAAGAAATTATTGGTAATTTTAGTTGGATCATTTTCCAAACACTATGGATCCATAGGCCTTGAATCCTATTTTGATTTCTAATCATGTTTGACAATGCCATGAAAATATCCAGCATTCTAACCTCGTTCCACATCTAATTTCAATCTAGCCTTTTGTTTAAGATAAATCTTCTTTTTAAATTTGATTTCATGCACCCTGTTATTAGCTTATAGTCTTTGTTCGAGTTTAGAACTAGAGAGGGGAATTGTTTCTGCTTGGGTTTCAAGGCACCTCAGGATATCTTCAAGCATAATTTTCTTCTATTCCTCCATTGTCAAGCAAACTCTACAAACCCATCAACGTCATTACCATATACAACACAGCCAAAGCAGCTAAATAAGTTATATCCTAAATTTATGAGCTATATATCAAATCTCTATAACATTAAAATAAAAGTTAAAATAGTAACCTGAAAATAATTTGGACATTGCTATAACAAGAAAATACATCAGCCCAACCTTAAAAATCTAATATCCTAAAATTGGGTTGACTCAAAAGATACAAAAAAGCTTTGACTTAGTAACTAATTGATCCAGGAAAAGATAGTCTTAGTTACTATTGTTTACAAAAAGAAATTAAATACCTCCACAAAGTAACTCCTTAGTACAATCAGAAACGGCATAGAAGGTGTAACGGTTATCAAAGCTAACGGCTCCTTAACATTGCTTAACTCGTATAATTTACTGGTTTTCTTGCCATTGCTGCTGGCTAGCGTTCAAGATTCTTTCTCAAATTCCAAGTGTTAATATTCATCCTCTAATGGCCCATATTTATATACAAAATTTCCCTAATATTTTTCCTTATAAAACCCATGAAAAGGTGTAATATTATTAAGATATCCTCATGTTTTAGGACCTATTGTTGTTCAAACAACACCTTGCTATTTGCCCTCTAAAACTTACCCAAGTCTCGCATACTCTTTTATCATTCCATTCTAGATTTGTTCTTTGGTAATCTCCCCCAAATCAACACCATGGCTAATGAACTGTACACTCTACCGCTCTATATAACGGTCTACCTTCTTTTATGAAATGTAATTGCCTCCCCATCTCATGAAATTTCGTGATCGTTGAGTAGGGCACGAACTGGTTCCAAAGCAACGCGTTTAGATCTCATAGGAAAGCAAATATATAATTATCTTTACATCTCAAGCTATAGGTTACTTCTCCCCCTTTGCTTGTGACTTGTGAGGGAATAGTAGACCGGTTATGTTATCAATAATAGAATAAAAAGTATTTAAAATTGTTTACTATATACAGGCAACCCGTATAACCTTAACAAATAAGTGCAATCATAGTCATATAAACATTCTCTGATTTAGTTGTAAATAACATGAACAGACGATACCATTCATTTACCCATGACTCATTTATATATACACAAGGCATGAAGTAGGAGGGACATTACAAATTGTAACATCCGGTTATTTTCTTTTGAAGCCAATGAAAGAAGAAGAAGAAAGAAAAAGGAAGAAAAGAAATAAAGCCTAAAGTCGAGGGACCAAACTTGGCAACAAGAGAAAGCTGAGTGAGTGGAGGTATTTGAAGGGAGAGGGCAGCCCATACCCTCTCCCCACACTTGAAACATCAGCCATAGAGAAAAAAAGAGAAAAAGGGGAGAAAAGAAGAGAAAGGCTTGGTTCGGGTGGGTTCAAGTATGTAAAATCATCGTGTAGCGGGTCAAATCGAAGCTCTACTTATCGGGGTAGTTTTTGTGAGTTATAGGACCCCTCTTTTACATGTTTTCAACTGATTTGGGGCTGGAACACAACTCAAAACCCGTTTTATATGTGTGTGTGTTTGACCCATTTGGATGTGTTTGCGTGTGATGCGTTTGGAGTTTATGTCCGGGCTTGTGTGTGCTTGAATAGTGTTGTGGTATGCATTCCTAAGGTTTAGGATGGTTGATTTGGGCTTAGAATGGGTTTGGATGAGCTTGGAGGTCAAAAATGGCAGATTGGGTTCGGGATGAACTACATTCTGCATCAGCTAGGGCTAGGCAACCGACTGGAGGCCATACGGCCGAATGGGGTGCGATTGAGGTTCATTCGCACGATTGAGTTTCATTCGCACGATTGTAGGGCCAATCGCATGGGGAGTCATGCGACTGAGGGCCCATTCGCATAAGTGCTCATCCGCATTAGTGTTCATCCGCATGAGGTCCATTCGCACGATTAGGGGTGTTCATCCGCATTGGTGTTCATCCGCATTGTGTAACACCCGAATATTTTCGTTGAAGCCGACGAAAGAAGAAAAGAAATAAAGTCCAAAGTCGAGGGACCAAACTTGCCAAGACGCGAGAAATTTCGGAAGAGAAGGAGGATAAGAGGGGAGGGCAGCCCACACCCTCCCCACATCTCCAAAATTCAGCAAGAAGAGAGAAAGAAGAGAGAAATGGAAGAAAAGAAAGAAAAAGAGTTGGTTCGGGTGGATTCGAGCTTGAAAATCGTCGTGTAGCGGGTCTAGATGAAGCTCTTCTTCTTCTTGTAGTTTGTGTGAGTTCTAGGACACCTATTTTACTCGTTTTTTGACTGATTTGGGGCCGGAACACATAGTAAACCCGTTTTTGTATGTGTGTGTGTTTGACCCATTTCGGTGTGATTGCATGTGGTGCGTTTGGAGTTTTATTTCGGGCTTGTGTGTGCTTGAATGGTGTTATAGTATGCATTGCTAAGGTTTAGGATGGTTGATTTGGGCTTAGAATGGGTTTGGATGAGCTTGGGGGTCAAAAATGGCAGATTGGGTTCGGGATGAACTGCATTCTACATCAGTTAGGGCTAGGCGACCGACTGGAGGCCATACGGCCGACTGGAGGGCGATTGAGGTTCAGTCGCACGATTGAGGTTCAGTCGCATGACTAGAGGGCCAGTCGCATGGGGAGTCATGCGACTGAGAGCCCAGTCGCATAGGTACCCATCCGCATTAAGTCCAAACGCATGAGGTCCATTCGCATAAGGTCCATTCGCATAGAGTCCATCCGCATGAGGTCCATTCGCACGACTGGTGATCATCCACATTGGTGTTCATCCGCATAGGTCCATTCGCATGATATTCAGTCGCATGGAGGCCATGCGACTGAAGGGTGCCCATACGCCCAAATAGGACTGTTGTACCCAAAGAGAAGCATAATTTAATTACTGACTTTCGGGGGAAAGTGCAGATGTGAGTTATGACGTGCAAGTTCCCGTAAGTACATGTAAGATGACCATTGGGATCATAGAGGGTATGTTGGGCATGAGGATGTTGCATGTTCATGCATGATGTATGTTATGTATGTATGATGATGCCCTGTTCGATGATGCTACTGTGTATGTAAATGTTCCTTATTATAGTGTATGTTTATCTTTTCGTGACTTTACGTGTTATGTTAAAGAATGAAACAAAAGTATTATGTAACGTAAAGTGAAAGATGATGAAAGAGGAACATGATGAAAGAATGCTTGCATTAACGAATGAACAAAATTAAGAAAGGCTTGCAAGCAAATGTATGGAGGTGCACACCCAATGAAGGTGTTAGCTCAATGGTGTGTGGGTTAGCTACCCCGAAGGATGCACACTGGGGTCTAATCTTTGTGATTGACCATAAGTATGTGATCCTTGCCGCTTGCCCTAGGTGACTGGATCAGCTTCGTGCACAATGTTCGTGATTTAATTACCATAGGTCCAGCATCAGCTTCGTGCACAATGTTCGGGGTATAGCATATGGCATTGATCCGGAATGAAAGAGAAAAGATAAGCGGTGAATGTACTTGCCCTAGGTACTGGAGTCAGCTTCGCGCACAATGTTCGAGGCCTATGAAAGACCTCAGGCCCTGTAACCAGCTTCGTGCACAATGTTCGGGGTATAGTACATGTCATCGAAAGTAATGAACGTACGAATGAATGTAATGAATGTACGAATGAATGTAATGAATGTACGAACGAAAGTAAGGAACGTATGAATGAAAGTAAGAATTTATGAATGAATGTGAACGAAAGTAACAAATGTGAATGTTAACGATGTACGTTAAATGAACGAGACTAACGAACGAATGATTAAGATAATAATGATATTATCTATGTGTACGTATAATGTGTGATCGCATGTATGTAAAGAACGGTTTTAACAAAAGAAAAGTGTGTTTTATTATAAAACTAGAACTCACTCAGCAACGCTGACTTTTTATGTGTTTCTAGTTGGCAGGTAACGTTGCTGAGGATGGCACAGGATGGCTACTCAGCTCTTTTGGATGGCATTCATTTGTTTAACGCTTTTGAATTGTAATGCGAACAAAATATGTTTTGTAATGAATGTTGTATTATTTTACAAAAGTGTATATTAAAGGAAATGAAGTGATTGATTTAAAATTTCCCGCTGCATGTTTTATTTAAGTTAATGCAATTATACGTTTTATGTGCGATGATTGACCAGCTGTAAGCGTCCCGGGAACGGGGTCTTACAAGTTGGTATCAGAGCTAAAGTCTAAGTGAAATGGGTAAATTTTCAAAATAAACCTTAACTTAAACTGAGAATGGGACGGAAAGGGAAGGGATGCCAATGTGAGTAGCTGCGTGCCATCAGGTATTTTCTTAATGTTAACCGGTATTATGTGCACATGTCATGTGGTTTATGTGTTGCTAGTAGATTTAGATACTAATGTAGTCAGGACAGGTAATGCTCGGGGTACGAAGAGTAAAGTAAGTGGCTAATCACAACGGGCCACGGTAATTAGGGACTTATTATACTTGACATAAACTGAGCTGTTCCCTTGAATGACTGTATTGGTGTTTGAATCATTCAGTGTGTGATAGAGGATGGCCGATGGTAGATCATCTAAAGTCTTGCGTGGTGGGCTTGATGCTTCATCGCGGCCCAAAAGAGGCAGGCCTAGAGTTGAAAAGGTGGTTCCTGAAGAACCCGAGACCCCTCATCCGGATGGTGTGGATGAGAGCGCCAGTCTGAGAGCCTCGCTAAAGGAGGCTGTAGTGGAGGAGGTTCATCAAGTCATGCAGACGATCTTACCGTCTGTGGTGACTGAAGTGATTAAGGCTGTACGGGAAGGAGAACGGAAAGAGAGGAACAGGTCCTCGGGAGGACGGGAGCAACTGGAGCCGGAAACGGTTCTTTCTGATGATGAAGAAGAGGAAGAGTAGGATCCTGCACCGGAGGCGGCACGAGGCTGTAACTATGGGGCATTTCAACGATGCAAGCCCCCTACTTTTGATGGTAACGGCACTGCTGCTGCTGCTCACCGGTGGGTGAGAGAAATGGAAGTTATTTTGAACATCAGCGAGTGTCGGGAGGATCAAAAAGTAAAGTTTGCTGCCCACTCGTTTGTGGACTCGGCTTTGTGTTGGTGGGACAATATAGTCTAAGCCGAGGGTAGTAGGGCAATCAGGAGGATGAGATGGTCTGAACTGAAGAAGTTGGTGATTCAGGAGTTCTGCCCTCATAGAGAAATGGATAAAGTTGAGAGAGAATTCCTGCAGCTGGAGGCGGGAACGATGACACACTAGCAGTACACCACAAAGTTCAACGAGATGGCACGTCTGGTGCCGGATCAGGTGATGCCTCTGTCACGGAAGATTAAGAGGTACATTCAGGGATTTCCAGCGGATATTCGCAGGCATATGATCGCTGCCCGACCGAGCACGTTTAGGTCGGCGGTTGAATTGGGGGGAAGGTTGTGTGATGAACGAATGGTGGTGGAGGCTGAAGGTAGTAGGAAGGGTGGTGGTGATCGAAACTAGAATGGGAAGAGGTTTGGTCAGGGTGATGCCTTGACGGGTAACAAGAAGGTACGGGTGGATGATCGTCGTGTAGCCACACTAGGTACGGGATCGAAAAAGTGTGGCAAATGGGGAAGGAGCACAGTGCCGAGTGTAGGTGGGGGTTGAATGTGTGCTTCAAGTGTGGGAAGCCAGGTCATATGGCACGGGAGTGCAAAGCGGGGAGATGCTTTAACTATGGCGGGGAGGGCCACATGAGCAGAGACTGCAAGAAGCCAAGGGCTGAAGGTTCAAGGGTAAAGAAGACGGGGAGTGAAGCACCGAGGGCTAGCACCAGGGCATTCACTATCACACAGGAGGAAGCTCGGACGGACCCCGATGTCTTGTCCGGTACGTTTTTGGTGAACCAAACTTTTGGCTTCTGTGTTATTTGATTCGGGTGCTAGTAAAAGTTTTGTTTCTGCTGCTTTCTGTGCTAAACTGTCTGTTAGTAGTAGACATGTTGACGCGCCCTTTGATGTAGAAATTGTCGTAGGTAAGCCTACCGGGATTTCTGAGATGATAGAGGGTTGTGATGTGGAATTAGAGGGTCATAAATTTCCTGTTAGACCGTTCGTGATGACCCTAGGTTGTTTTGATTTGGTTCTCGGGATGGATTGGTTGGTGGACTATGAGGCGAACATTGTGTGTCGCAAGAAGATGATTTGTTTGACAACACCCGACGGTAGTTCGGTGATGGTTTATGGTGATCGGGTTACTATGATTCCGAAGGTGATTTCAATGGCAGTGGCGGGAAAGTGCATGAGGCGTGGATGTAGTGGCTACTTGGCCTATGTAAAGGATGTGAATACGCCAACACCACAACTGTCTGATGCACCTGTTGTGTGTGACTTTCCAGATGTGTTTCCCGAATACTTTTCAAGAGTGCCACCTGACCGAGAGATCGAGTTTCAGATTGATCTGATACCGGGTGCCCAACCTGTTGCCAAGGCACCGTATCGGTTAGCTCCGACGGAGATGAAAGAGTTGATGGAGTAATTACAAGAACTGCTTGATAAGGGGTTTATTAGACCGAGTATCTCTCCTTGGGGTGCTCCGGTCTTATTCGTGAAGAAGAAAGACGGTAGCATGAGAATGTGTATAGACTACCGTGAGCTGAACAAGTTGATAGTGAAGAATCGGTATCTGTTACCGAGGATTGATGATTTCTTCGATCAGCTTCAAGGTGCTAGTTGGTTTTCAAGGATAGACCTTCGATCTGGCTATCATCAGTTGAAGGTGAAGGAGCAGGATATCCCTAAAACAGCTTTCCGCACGCGTTGTGGTTACTACGAGTTTCTTGTCATGTCTTTTGGTTTGACCAATGGCCCAACTGCTTTTATGGACTTGATGAATCGAGTGTGTCGGCCGATGTTGGATAAATCAGTGATTGTGTTTATTGATGATATCCTGATTTATTCGAAGAGCGAGATAGAGCATGCCGGTCATATTCAAGAGGTGTTGGAGACATTGAGAAGGGAGAAGTTGTATGCCAGGTTCTCCAAATGCGCGTTTTGGTTGCACGAGGTTCAATTCTTGGTTCACGTGGTGAATCCGGGGGGGATTATGGTGGATCCGACAAAGGTGGAAGCTGTGATGCAATGGAAGTCTCCAAAGACGCCATCCGAGATCCATAGTATCTTGGGTTTGGCGGGCTATTACAGAAGATTCATTCAAGACTTCTCTAAGATCGCTTCTCCTCTAATCAAGTTGACCCGTAAGTATGTAAAGTTTGTATGGGGTCAAGCTCAAGAGAAGGCGTTCAAAGAATTAAAAACGAGATTGACCCAAGCTCCTGTTCTGTCATTACCTGATGGAAGCGAAGATCTGGTGGTTTATTCTGATGCTTCACACTCGAGATTGGGATGCGTGTTAATGCAGAGGGCGAAGGTTATATCCTATGCATCCTGACTGTTGAAGGTTCATGAGGTTAACTATCCTACTCATGACTTGTAGCAAGCAGCTGTGGTCTTTGCACTAAAGATTTGGAGGCAGTATCTTTACGGGACTAAGTGCACCATTTTCACTGACCACAAGAGCTTGAAGTACTTCTTCGAGCAAAAGGACTTGAATATGAGGCACAGAATATTGTTAGAGCTCATAAATGATTATGATTGTGAGATCCATTATCATCCGGGTAAAGCCAACATGGTGGCAGATGCCCTTAGCCGGAAGGAAAGACCCGAGTCGATTCGGGTAAAGGCGCACCAGCTGATTATGACCTCTGACGTCATGAAACAAGTCAAGGAGTTTCAAGATGAGGCGTTGAAAGAAGATCATCTTAACTCTGAAAGAATGAGAGGTCTGGTTACGGAATTGGGTGAGAACACACTTGGTGTCAAAACCCGATTCGGGCGGATGTGGATTCCTCGACTTGGGGATCTACGGGTGAAGATTATGGATGAAGCTCATAAGACTCGATACTCTATTCATCCCGGTGCTACAAAGATATACGACGACATGAAGAAAGATTATTGGTGGCCGGGTATGAAGCGTGACGTAGTGGAGTATGTGAGTAAGTGTCTTACTTGCTTGCAAGTGAAGGCCGAGCATCAAAACCCATATGGGAAGATCCAACCTCTGGATATACCGGAATGAAAGTGGGAGCACATCACCATGGATTTTATTACGAAGCTGCCGCATACCCCGAAAGGGTATGATGCTATATGGGTGATTGTTGACCGCTTGACAAAGAGTGCTCACTTCCTACCGATCCGCGAAACATATTCATCTGAGAGGTTGGCTGATCTGTTCATCAAGGAAATTGTAACTCCTCACGGTGTGCCGGTGTCTATTGTGTCTGATCGTGACCCCCGGTTTACATCCAAATTCTGGAAGAAATTCCACGACGCCATGGGGACGAGGTTATCATCCTGAAGCTAATGGTCAGTCAGAAAGGACCATTCAGATATTGGAGGACATGCTTCAGGCATGTGTGATTGATTTTGGGGGAAGTTGGGATGACCACCTACCGTTAGCTGAATTCTCATATAACAACAGCTATCATGCCAGTATTGGTATGTCACCTTATGAGATGCTATACGGTAGGATGTCACACACTTAAAATCCGCTAACGGGATTTTACCGTCAGGCGTGTGACACACCTGGATCTCAGATAGCATCAGTTACACCAAACACAGTAATTACAAAACATCACATTAAGTAATTAGACTTTTAAATCAATCATAAGTGTTTCAGATTTGCGGAAGCGTTTCGAAATCAGAAATCAACAGTGAATCATTTCAACATGCGTTTCAACCATAAGAATCAATAGCGTTTCACAAATTAAACCAGTTGAGTACTGATGTATGCCATGCATGCATCCTAGCTGAGTTCTTAACCTTATGCGTTTCTGTGACCTGAGAAAACATGCTAAAATGTGTCAACATAAAGTTGGTGAGTCCACAGGTTTAATCAATAAGAAATGTCTCAGAAAGCGTTTCATATGGTTTAATCAACCAGAAATGTGTCAGAAAAGCGTTTCACATGGTTTAGTATATAAAGCATATCGATAGGTAGCGAGCCTATAAACAAGTTAGTTTGTGTTTCAAACCGAAGCTGACTGTGTGTGTTTAGTGCCTTTCCACCACGTCTTAACCAACCGTGGCAATCGTTTTAGGTCAATTTAGCACCCGTTCGACCTCCAATCAAGCTAGCGCGACTAGCCCGGGCGGGGTTAGTCAGACCCAGTAGTACTACTCAAAATTACCTCGCTAATCCATTACTAACGGTTTGATACTGTAAGGACTTTCAAATGCGTTTCCCACTAACATAACAGGCGATATCAATAATACTGGCAACCATAATAAAATAGTGTATGCATGTATTCTCCCCCAACAAGGAAAGAAAGTAAAATGGGGTCTTGAAACTCACCTTGAGTGTAGAGCAACAAGTAATTGTAAACACAAAAGATCGGGTTTCCAGTTAACCTGTGTTTCATTTAGTATATATAATTAATATTGATTATTAATTACAATATAAGAGTCGTATGGTTTCGCGTTTCATATCTCGGTTACGGTTCGATGTCGATTGTCGATGACTTTCATTCATACACAAACACACTCAAATGCATTAACACCACAGAATGTACACTTTCACAAGACACATGTATTTTATGAAAAATATATATTACAAGCCATTTTGTAACTAATAAATGTTACGTCACAATATATATTTTTATTTATTAGTTTCTCAATTTCGTAGTTTCCAAAATGTCCAGTCTCGTATATATATATATATATACATATATATATATATATATATATATATATATATATATATATATATTATTGGTTTTCAAAGGTTAATAATAAAATAAATAAATAATTAAATAGACAATTAATGTTAAAATAAATTCCAGATATTTAATTTGGTGGTTTTAAAATAAACAGAGTTTATAGAATAATTTTTATAATTTTTTTAGAAATTTTCTGAAATTTTAAATAGCTTAAAAAGGGCTTTTAAAAAATGAAAGAGGCTGCCGGGTCTCGAACCCGTGACCTCTATCCCAAAATCCAATACACAAACCAGTGAACCAAGGGGCCGGGGCCGCGCTTGGTTTGGGTTTCAAATGATTTTAAACGCGAAATCCATCGAACACCCAAATTCACCTTCGAGCCCTAGTTCGATCGAAGCCCCAATTGAACCATCAATCGAACCAGTTAATGTTTATGATCATGGGTCTTTTGTTCCCCATGAGAAATCGAGTATGTATGCATGTTTAATTACCAGAAAGAAAGCGATTTGGTGCTGAACTCTCTGAAGAACAAGTCGCAACCGAGGTGAATTCGAATAGCGAGCAATTGAAGATGATAATCAAATTAATCACACAGGTAGCTTCTAATGGTGCTAATGATCGAAAGCCCTATGTTTATTGCAAGTTATAAGGGTCGGAGGGTGGTGTTCAATAGAGTTGCAGGTCGCGGATGATTATGGAGATCGAACGATGTGTTTTTGATTGTTTCAGATACAATTCGAAGTACTATTAGCTTAGGAATCTTATAGACGTTCGTTTGGATTAATTTATTTGAATTATTGTAATGTGTAGTGCGATTTGTAGTGGTTGGTCGGCCGAAAAAGAAGGAAAAGTTGGTTTGGTTGTAAACGCACTCAAATTATCAAATTACAGTGGGGCATGTGTTCGAGTCATTCACACGAGGCTGTCGGGTGATCGAATTTGGTCAAATCATTTAGTTTTTGGTTGTTTTTGGCTCCCGGAGTTCGCCGGAATAGTGGCCGGAGAAAGGGGAACGATGGTCGACGGGGTGGGGGCTGAAATTAAAAACAATTTACACTTTTGGTCCCTGTAGGTTTGAGTGTTTATTATTTCATGCATAAACTTTGATTTTTAAGTTTTATTAATTACCTAAACACCCCTGGACTTATAAAATGAATTTGAATAATATATCAAATTAATTATTCGTCTAATTATTAATAACAATATTATTATTATTATTATTATTATGTCACATAAATAAATCACGAATTTTTCCGGGTTGTCACATCATCCCCCTGTTGGAGGAATTTTCGTCCCGAAAATTAAGATGTACTGGCAACATCCTTGAACAGGTTAGGATACCTGCGTATCATTTCGTCCTCTCGTTCCCAAGTGAACTCAGGACCACGTCGGGAGTTCCACCGAACTCTGACAATCGGAATTTTGCTATGCTTTAGTTGTTTAAATTTTCAGAATATAATTTCATGGTAAGGTGATGTCTAGAAATCAAGATAAGATCAACAATGATAAGAAAGGTTATCCATCGGAATTTAGGAATCCCAAACGTCACCATATGAAACGATCTTAACGCATATCTTGTGAATATGTATTTCTCCTTTGACCATCCATCGGTCTAAGAATAATACGCTATGTGAAGATCTTGGAATGAGTTCACGACAATGGTCTATAATGCAACAATTGTCATCATGACCTCTAAGATAAGAAGCATTTTAGTTGCAAGGAAAGTTAAACAAGGGATCCATAGGATTTCGAAGGTTAGGCCTTGTCACTTGTGAAGATAAGACACTTGGACACATACCAAGTTACGTCTTTTCCTGTAGGCCGAACCCATGTCTACAAGTTACAAAGGTTTATGAACCTTTATATCCACATCACAATGAGGATAATAACGAGTCTTGTTGTTTAAATCCAAGATAGAATTTTAATGATTTTCAAGGTTAAGGATTTAAAAGCGATTCAAGAAGTGACTCAAACAATAGGAAGGATATTTGTAAACATGCTTTGCAAGGTAGCAATATCTAAGTAAGTTTACATACGCAGTTCAACAAACCATAAGCACAACTGAGAACATTGGTATGACTAGAAAGTCATGAACACAAGTTGATAATATCTTCAACAGAGAGAGTGTTTAGGAAGGCTACCATCGCACAATCACGTTTTGATGATAGCTCAAAATGAAAGTCGATAGATAAGGAATAAATGATTCCATATAGCTAGATCAAAACATGAGGATAAAGGGAGAGAAATCGATTTAAGAATTTAAGTGCTCCAAGCTTAGAATAAAAAAATCAACCTAAAACGATCGGGTCTCCTTTCAGGTTTAGAGATCATGTTTTGGCTTGATAGGTCGAATCACCAACATGGATCCACCCTTCAAGTTACTTCATGCTTTTCGTCACTTGATTACAACCATGGTAAGTTGAAGATCAAGAAATGAGATTAGTCATCAAGCTATGATTTTCATGCCCATCTTAATGATTGAATTTCATAATAACAAGAAAACAATCGAAGATTATCATTTGTCACCAAAGTACGGATTTCAATCCTATTTTGGTGAGATCATGTCATTTGTGAAATGTATGTTCCAATGAGAATAGTTGAAGTCAATCCTTAAGATAAGGAAATCAACCTAAAGCTAGGGGATAAAATTTCACAAAACAAACAATTGAAAACCATTTATCTAAACGAATAGAGATTCATCAAAGTAAGGGCACAACATAATTTCAGAGTCCTCTTTTAGAGACACAACAAGTGATTCATCGGATAAACACTTTCTTTCCAAATCGTACGATCCCTTTCCAGGGATAGACTTTGAGTCAAACGTGGTCTCCCACATTGAATATCTAGAGGCTTTCGACGAATCACCTTCTCCTGATGGTCTATCTTTGTTTCATGCTTTGATAACCAATTCATACAGTATTAAGTCTATGTCAAAGACATGATCTTCGTGTACTAGTTACTACCATTGGTTATTTCTACTGAGTAAAATGATTTCTAAGCAACTAGGGCTAATGCTAAGTTAAAGAATAATTCCAGAAGAATCAAAGCTATTATCAACCCTGGTATCAAATAGATGTGTAGCTATTGATGATAAGATACGTGCATGTAACAATATTTAGTCTTGTCGAATGTGGCTTGCTTCAGTCGTAAATGTATGACCGCGTGATGTATTACCTTGACTTATATGACCTTTCTTTCCATAATTTAACTGTTCTTACTTTCTAGCTATAGCCATTTCCTAATTCTGATTGTTTCTAACTTGTCCTGGGGTCCTAATCGACCTAGGGCACACTTATGGTAATGGTCGGATCTCCAACCTTCTTAATGTCCCCGTTTAACGCATGTTAACTTAATTGTATTAACCAACATAGCTAGGTTCACAACATTGGCATTCTTGTCTACCTTACCGCTAGATTGCTTGTTCGACCTTCCAACTTCTTTCTACTACTCACTAGATGTTCCCAGTGTCCTTCCTAATTCTATTTGGTCTAATGTCATAAGGTATGACATCAGCTTTGTCAATTCAGGGAGTTTGTCAGTATAAAGAGCACGACCTTACCCTACTATTGCACGATTTTAGAATTACCATTCTAACTTTTGCATTTTATTCCTTAGGTAATAGTACTCAATCACCAAGGCTTTGAACTTATCTTAAGTCATTTGCATCAATTGAACTTATCCTGTTTGAACTTATCTTAACTTAGCTTGAACCTGGGTGTTCCACCAGGTTAGTGCCTTGCCCTGTAGTGAACACGTGGCATACTTGACTCATCAAATCCATGAAGACAGCTGGTGCGTTGGTCAACCTGAACGGTATGACCAAGAACTCATAGTGTCCATATCGAGTTCTAAACAATATTTTCGTTATGTCATCTTCTCGAACCCTCAATTGATGATAGCCCGATCGAAGATCGATCTTTGAGGAGTACATTGATCCCTGCAACTGATCGAAAAGATCGTCGATCCTGAGAAGGGGGTATCGGTTCTTAACAGTCAAATTGTTCAATTCCCGATAATCTTGTTAAGTACAGAGTGTTATCCATGATTTGAGTATCAAAGATATGGTTACTAATGAAGAGTTAATGAACCGGAGTTGTACAAAGGAAACGATTGAGAAGGAATTCACTTGATCAAGGAGCGATCTAAGGAATCTATGTACAATAATCTAAAATCCGATGAAGTAGTATTATTAGAGTATGTCGCGTCCCTTGTCTACTGATGTCGTATTAGCCGGCGTTTTTGTCTTTCAAGACTCAATCCAACAAGTTGTGAGTAAGGGCGCATATAGCAAATGCGACATCGACGGACGCATGGAATAAAAGTTGGGTTAACAACATAAGTCCTTAAGAGAGTTCTTATTAATCCAAACAAAAAATAAGTCAAACAAATAATGATAGGGTGTGATTATCGAGGGTCTTCTCAAAGTACTAATATGTGATATAATGCCCACAACGTTCTTAAACAAGTATACCATAGATAGTTTGTAAGACAGGCTATGTAATCATAACCAATAATGCACTTAAAGTAGACATCCTAATTTTCCTTAGCATCATCCCAAAGAATAACGTAATGTATGTGTAGAGAGTATCATCACTCCTCTACACTTCCTGTAATCCATTTTCATTCTAAGCATTCAATCAATTCCCTAGTTACTGAAATGCTAAGTGGAGGAATGTCTCTTAGAAGATAAAATTAATGTCATGATTGGAAATATCATGAAGGCCCTAAGTAGGACAGGACTTAAGTAATAGCAAGTGTTAGTAATGTTTTGTTACCCTTAACAAGGTCCTACTAGAATTATGATCCTAGCACCCGAAGGTATAGAATAGAAAACTTGTAATACTCATGATCGTTACCTCATGGTAAGATTAGCCAGACTTCTCATGCACGACAAATTGCAATTACGTGTGCACCCGTAATGGTAATTTGCCTTGCATGTTCACCCTTAGCTTTACCTACCCCAAGTTAACATCATAGTATTATCCAGATCCATCAAGCACATATGTATAGAATCAAGTATAGGGTCAAGGAATAAGCATAGAGGAATATACAGGTAATATTAAATCCATAGACTTAATATGCTTGACCTATTTGCCTTATAGACTTGTGTATTGACCATAGTTTATCACTCATCCCAGAAATCCCCAGGTAAGCATAACTAGTCTCGCAATAAGATTTATACGATACGCTTGCCTTAGCCCGAAGGCCTTTTGCCAGGAAATCCAGAATACAGGTGTCTATGTGTCACACAAATCATGAAGAACATTTAGGTGATATCAAATGCACACAAACCCTCCCGTGACTCACAGCACAGGGATATGTTAAAGCAAAAGTTTTCGGGCAACCCAATTAAGTAACCCTAGCTTAGAAATCTATGTGTGTGTAACTAATGCAAATCCAGCTATAGTCTAAAATGCAATGCAAATGAGATGCAAAGTCCATTTTAGTTCGCTATAACTAATGCTCTGATACCAATCTGTCACACCCATAAAATCCGCTAACGGGATTTTACCGTCAAGCGTGTGACACACCAGGATCTCAATAGCATCGGTTACACCAAACACAGTAATTACAAAACATCACATTAAGTAATTAGACTTTTAAATCAATCATAAGTGTTTCAGATTTGCGGAAGCCTTTCGAAATCATAAATCAACAGTGAATCGTTTCAACATGCGTTTCAACCATAAGAATCAATAGCGTTTCACAAATTAAACCAGTTGAGTAGTGATGTATGCCATGCATGGATGCTAGCTGAGTTCTTAACCTTATGCGTTTCTGTGACCTGAGAAAACATGCTAAAATGTGTCAACATAAAGTTGGTGAGTCCACAGGTTTAATCAATAAGAAATGTCTCAGAAAGCGTTTCATATGGTTTAATCAACCAGAAATGTGTCAGAGAAGCGTTTCACATGGTTTAGTATATAAAGCATATCGATAGGTAGCGAGCCTATAAACAAGTTAGTTAGTGTTTCAAACTGAAGCTGAATGTGTGTGTTTAGTGCCTTTCCACCATGTCTTAACCGACCGTGGCAATCGTTTTAGGTCAATTTAGCACCCGTTCGACCTCCAATCAAGCTAGCGCGACTAGCCCGGGCGGGGTTTGTCAGACCCAGTAGTACTACTCAAAATTACCTCGCTAATCCATTACTAACGGTTTGATACTGTAAGGACTTTCAAATGCGTTTCCCACTAACATAACAGGCGATATCAATAATACTGGCAACCATAATAAAATAGTGTTTGCATGTTTTCTCCCCCAAAAAGGAAAGAAAGTAAAATGGGGTCGTGAAACTCACCTTGAGTGTAGAGCAACAAGTAATTGTAAACATAAAAGATCGGGTTTCCAGTTAACCTGTGTTTCATTTAGTATATATAATTAATATTAATTATTAATTACAATATAAGAGTCGTATGGTTTTGCGTTTCATATCTCGGTTACGGTTCGATGTCGATTGTCGATCACTTTCATTCATACACAAACACACTCAAATGCATTAACACCACAGAATGTACACTTTCACAAGACACATGTATTTTAAGAAAAATATATATTACAAGCCTTTTTGTAAATAATAAATGTTACGTCACAATATATATTTTTATTTATTAGTTTCTCAATTTTGTAGTTTCCAAAATGTCCAGTCTCGTATATATATATATATATATATATATATATATATATATATATATATATAGGGGAGGGTTCCAATGAAAACCATATTATAATTGAAAACTAAAAAAACCACTTTATAGCCTTTGATTTAATTGATGAATTGTTTAGATCAATTAGTGGCATGATTGTAATTAAATGAATAATTAAGGATGCATTATTAGTCATTAAGGGTAAGATAGGAAAACCATATTGTTTTAAATTTAGAACAATCCCTTATCAAACAAAATTTCCTAAAATTACTCTTTTCTCTCTCATGTTTGTTGTTCAGTAGACACAAACTTATTTATAAAAATAACACTAAATTGTTTTTTATTTTTGTAACAGAAAAAAGAACTGATAGTCTCAATATGTAACGTTATGTTACATATATGTATCAGTGTTTCATGTATATGAAAATTTTGTTACTATACGTAACACAATCAAACTTCAAAATACTTAGTTGTGATTACTTAGTACATATATGTAACAATAGCAAAATAATAATTTGTATAAACACAACAACACTAATACGTATATGTAAGAATTACTCCAGATATGTTTTGATTTATAATATACGAAGCATACATATAAATATAGGTAATCAATCATCTGAATTAAACATTAGTACATATATGTATGTACTTGGGTACGTATATGTACCATACCATGATACATTTTTCTATTCAGTTGATTGCCATATTCATAGCTATCACAGTTACGTATATGTACTGATCATCATTTTCATAGCTATCAATGTTACATATATGTACCTAACAAGGTTACATATATGTTCAGAAGTTACATATACATAAACATGTATAGCAGATCATCATTTTCATAGCATGTGTTCCTGTTGAATATTACACATGTTTACGTACCTATATAATTTACTTTTTTTGCTAATCATAGTTTGTTCTATATATTCAGAAGTTACATATACATAAACACGTATAGCAGATGATATAATTGTCAAAAACACTTTAAGTTACATATATTAGTTACGTTTAAAGTGATCTTAAATTGTACTTTGCATATGTAACTATGGGTACGTATACGTAACCCATCACTTACATCTTTTTTCCATTGATGTTCTATCCTTTAGTGACCCACATACATATATGTAACTTCTATTGCAAACACTTAATTAAGGAAACTAGATGACCCAGTTACACATACGTACCTTAGATTCAAGTTACATATATGTATGCAATCATCGCCTTTTTTAAAGTGAACAACATGGAGCAGCAATTGAAAATTGACGCCAGGTACGTATGCGTTTCAAAGCATCGTCTTCCTCAAATCATCGTCATGTTTTTCATGACATTGTCCTTTCTTCGATTTAAACTTCAAACCTAACCCAAATTTTCTAACCTAGATCCTCACTCAAAACAACAACAAGATCGACGCTTTTAAGGGTGTTCATTTGACGACGGTAAAAAGGTGGTATTTACGATGATGTGGTGGTTTGTGACACCATTATGGCATGCAATGGTGATTGTACGACGGACGGTTGTGGCTATGATGAATTTAACTGAATTCGTATGTTCTTCTTCAAAATATCACGTATGTTTTTGATTGGGTTTAAATAATTATGGTTTAGATAAGTTATATAAGGATACATATATGTATCCACATAAAAATCACACTTAATTCTCCACACAAATGTAATATTCTAATATACATTAAAAGATGCAGAAAATCTCATCATAAGATGAATTATGAAAAAAGAAACCTAATGAATGATCTAAATGATGAAGAACACAAATATCCAGTTATGAACATGCATAAAACTTGCGTCTCAATCGTTCAGTAAAAATCGAATAACCATAACGCCAAACAAAAAAAACTAGATACCATAAATTCACACTATAAAAGCAAGCAAAATCCAAACGGAAGAAATAGATGGATACGTACCAGTGAACGCCATCGATTTCCCTCTTGATGATGAACTAGTGATTGATCACTCTTTTTCCACGCATCAAACGATCTCTACATTCCTATTTTTTTATACCAGTGAACGCCATCGATTTCCCTCTTGATGATGAACTAGTGATTGATCACTCTTTCTCCACGCATCAAACGATCTCTACATTCCTATTTTTTGATCTTGAGTTCGAAATAGATAAAATCACCATCAGATGGGTTTGATTTTGATTGTGGTCTTCAATGAAATTAATATCATTTTGATTGTCTCGCTGCTTTATTTTTTTATAATGGTTTTTAAGGAGATTCTATGTTCATGAAGGTGGATTATAAAGAAGATAACACAAAATAAGTTTTAACTTTTAAAGAGATAAATGTGGGATTTAGTCAAGATTATATGTTTACCATAATTAGTTTTTAAACAAAATTACCAAAACACCCTTTAATATAAATAAATAATTAATTATTAGAAAATTATATGATTGGTTGAATGTGGTTTTCATGGTTTTCTACTAAAATGGTGGTTTTCATTTGATCCCTCCTCTATATATATATATATATATATATATATATATATATATATATATATTATTGGTTTTCAAAGGATAATAATAAAATAAATAATTAATTAAATAGATAATTAATGTTAAAATAAATTCCAGATATTTAATTTGGTGGTTTTAAAATAAACAGAGTTTATAGAATAATTTTTATAATTTTTTTAGAAATTTTCTGAAATTTTAAATAGCTTAAAAAGGGCTTTAGAAAATAAAAGAGGCTGTCGGGTCTCGAACCCGTGACCTCTATCCTAAAATGCAACACACAAACCAGTGAACCAAGGGGTCGGGGCCGCGCTTGGTTTGGGTTTCAAATGATTTTAAACGTGAATTCCATCGAACACCCAAATTCACCTTCGAGCCCTAGTTCGATCGAAGCCCCAATTGAACCATCAATCGAACCAGTTAATGTTTATGATCATGGAGCTTTTGTTCCTCATGAGAAATCGAGTATATATGCATGTTTAATTACAAGAAAGAAAGCGATTTGGTGCTGAAATCTCTGAAGAACAAGTCGCGACCGAGGTGAATTCGAATAGCGAGCAATTGATGATGATAATCAAATTAATCACACAGGTAGCTTCTAATGGTGCTAATGATCGAAATCCCTATGTTTATTGCAAGTTATGAGGGCCGGAGGGTGGTGTTCAATAGAGTTGCAGGTCGCGGATGATTATGGAGATCGAACGATGTGTTTTTGATTGTTTCAGATACAATTCGAAGTACTATTAGCTTAGGAATCTTATAGACGTTCGTTTGGATTAATTTATTTGAATTATTGTAATGTGTAGTGCGATTTGTAGTGGTTGGTCGGCCGAAAAAGAAGGAAAAGTGGGTTTGGTTGTAAACGCACTCAAATTATCAAATTACAGTGGGGCATGTGTTCGAGTCATTCACACGAGGCTGTCGGGTGATCGAATTTGGTCAAAATCATTTAGTTTTTGGTTGTTTTTGGCTGCCGGAGTTCGCCGGAATAGTGGCCGGAGAAAGGGGAACGATGGTCGACGGGGAAGGGGGCTGAAATTTAAAACAATTTACACTTTTGGTCCCTGTAGGTTTGAGTGTTTATTATTTCATGCATAAACTTTGATTTTTAAGTTTTATTAATTACCTAAACACCCCTGGACTTATAAAATGAATTTGAATAATATATCAAATTAATTATTCGTCAAATTATTTATAACAATATTATTATTATTATTATTATTATTATTATATCATATAAGTAAATCACGAATTTTTCCGGGTTGTCACATAGGAGATGCAGAACACTTGTTTGTTGGGGTGATATTGGTCATAAAGAGTTAGGGAGCGTGGAGGTGATTGAGGCTGCGATTGAAAAGCCCGAAAGGATCAAGGCTTTCATGAAGGCAGCCAAAGATAGACAGAAGTCGTATGCTGATAAACGATGCAGACCGATTGAGTTCCAGGTGGGTGACCGGGTTATGTTGAAGGTCTCACCTTGGAAGGGTATCATTCGTTTTTGAAAGCGGGGCAAGTTGAGCACGAGATATATAGGCCCTTTCAGAATCATTGCCCCAGTAGGATAGGTGGCCTATAGATTGGAGTTACCAGATGAGTTAAGTGGAATTCACCCGACATTCCACGTATCTCATCTAAGGAAGTGTTTGGCAGATGAAGATATGATTGTTCCACTAGAGGATATTGAAGTAGACGAACGGCTGAATTATGTGGAGCAACCAGTGGCAATCATCGATCGAAAAAAGAGGAGGCTGAGAAGTAAAGTTGTTCCTCTTGTGCGTGTACAGTGAAAGCACAGGAAGGGATTCAAGTCAACGTGGGAGACCGAAGAAGAAATGAGACATCATTACCCACGTTTGTTCGAGGAATAACAGGTTTCGGGGACGAAACCTAATAAGGGGGTGGACTTGTAACACCCGGATATTTTCTTTGAAGTCGACGAAAGAAGAAAAGAAATAAAGTCTAAAGTCGAGGGACCAAACTTGCCAAAACGCGAGAAAGTTCGGAAGAGAAGGAGGATAAGAGGGGAGGGTAGCCCACACCCTCCCCACATCTCCAAAATTCAGCAAGAAGAGAGAAAGAAAAGAGAAAAGGAAGAAAAGAGAGAAAAAGAGTTGGTTCGGGTGGATTCGAGCTTGAAAATCGTCGTGTAGCGGGTCTAGACGAAGCTCTTCTTCTTGTAGCTTGTGTGAGTTCTAGGACCCCTATTTTAATCATTTTCGACTGATTTGTGGCTGAAACACATAGTAAACCCATTTTTGTATGTGTGTGTTTGACCCATTTGGGTGTGATTGCGTGTGGTGAGTTTGGAGTTTGATTTCGGGCTTGTGTGTGCTTGATTGGTGTTATAGTATTGATGCGGTGTGAAAGTATATATATTTTTTATAAAGAATTTTTCGCACAGATTCAGTTTTAAATGGTTGTTACTACTACTAACTACACACACAAAAGGCAAGTGCACCTATCGTGGGGTAATAGAGTGATGGTAAGAACCGAGTACCAATCCGTGGACACACGAAGACTACTCAACAATCCTTGTAATTAACTATCAATTTTTGTTTAAGAGAATGATAAGTTGCATTGATATAAATTAGGGTTTCTTTAGGGTTTTAAACTAACAATAAAAATAAAAAATAAAGTAAAACAAGTTGAAACTTTTGGATTTAAGATCAGGGGATAAAGGCTATCATCCTAACTTGGATTACACTTATGTAATTGTGATGAAGTAGTGGTGTGATTAAAGATATTGAATAAAGTAATGGTGTTAACGTTTATAAAGATGAGCTGGCGCGATTTCTCGTCTATCCGCTCCGTAGTGACCAGGACCAACACAGGTTGAGATTTACTGCTTAGGTCAAGGCCCTAGTGATGTAGGTAAATCTTTTGTGTCCTTTTCGACATACGATTTCTGAAAACATAACTTAATGTAAGAAGAGAGTTGATCAAGTTCTATTCTAACATACCTTTAATTTTAGAAAACCATAACAATTATTGTAGATTTCTCAGACTAATAAAAGGGAACCCGTAAATGATCAGAAGGTTAAGGTCTTATGATTTCTAATAACCATCTCTAGTTAATTAGCCATAGTTGTTATGAATAAAAGTTGATCATACGTTTTTCAGCCGTGTATGACAATCACAATTACAAACCATAAACTTATAACCCCCCGTTCAAATGTAGGTGCTACCCATCGAAAGTTTTCCCAAGACCACCATAACGTTAACACAATATTTATCACACCATTAATTCATCATAAATTACATAAGTTTCATCCAAGTAGGATGATAATAGGAGTTTAGCTCATAATGAGCTGTAATATAACAAACAACATAGAAGATAGATATGGATTCATTGATAAAATAGAACAATCAAACCAATGATCCACAATGGATGGTGTATAGACAATCCCGAGCCTCTTCCAAGTGTTGTATGCACCTCCAGAGCCTCCAAATGATCTTCAACACTTGATTCCCGAGACAATTCTGCAGAGTATCACTTCCACCAAAAGCTTCCAAAATGATGAACTTGGACTTCTATTTATAGGCTTCCTGGAGTGTTTAAGCACGGCCCCGTGACAAAAAGGCACGACCCCGTGTTAGTACAATGCTTACGAAAGTTGGTCGGATCGTACGCACAGGAGTTGTCGGGCACGGCCCCGTGACAAATGGGGCACGGCCCCGTGAAAGGGGTATCACGGCCCCGTGTTGATATGGGGCACGGCCCCGTGACTACTTTTGGGAAATAGTACTTTTGTCCTGTCAGATGTCCAATCACGGGGGTATGCCGAATTAGCACGGGGGTGTGTTTCAGGCAAGGCATGGGGGCGTGCTTAATGAGGCACGGCCCCATGCTTGGAGCTTTAAGCTTGAATTTCTTCAATTTCTTGTCCATTATGCTCCTTTTGTCCATCTTGCCCTTCACAACACCTGAAAACACAATTGAATGATTTTAAGTACATAATCATCATATTTCGGGAGAAATCAAGGAATAAATGATGTGCTTTTGATAGTGTTTTTATGTATAATTTGGGGCACATCAAATATCCCCACACTTAAACTTTGCTTGTCCTCAAGCAAATCACTTAAAATGACAACTCCACCAAAAACCAAATAAAACAAAAGATAAATATGACTTTCGGGAAATATGCAAGTAAAAATTATTTCATCCAAATGCAAACATTTTAAGCATGTATAGAATGATATCCTAGCAAGCAATGGGATTGTTAGTAAAGATTATAACCATGCAAAAATCCACACTCCTCACAAAACACACTCACGCTCGGCTGAATATATGGAGCCATACATAAGATGAAGTATGACTAATACGCTTAATTGCCTAGCATGCATACGTGTGGAATCATAAGCTTGCTAAGGGATCAATTCTCCACCTACTTAGATATTTACCTGCATAAATCATTAGGTCTTTGATAGGTTGTAACTTGGCTCGGGCTCGGGTGTGGAATGTTTGGAAAAAGTGGCTAAATGCTAAAGACGACGGTCTTGGTTTATTTTTTTAACATAAACTACAAGGAAATCAGTAAAAAGTTCCCTATACAATACTTCAAGCCAGAAGGGATATGCTCACTTGAGGACTCGTTTAAGGTCAGATTGTCAAGACCATATTTTGCTTTTAGAAACCTTACTTCATCCTTTACCCGAAGATACACAAAACTATCCTTTCGTAAGGATCGTTCGGCTTGAAGCCTAATAGCACCCAATCGGATCAGTTCTGTGTATTCGTATTGGGACTCAGTTTGGTTCTTTTTGCATTTTCCATCGTGTGACCAACTTCCACAATTCGGGCATCTTTCGTATCTTTTTGCCCGTCTCTTTATGGCGCTCTTTGAAATTCCACAAAATGGCGGAACTTGTTCCTTTTTTCTCCATTTCTTTCTTGCGTCGTACGTGAGGTTGTAAATTTGTTCGCGGATTTCTGGGGGAAGTCCCGGTTTTGCGTGATGAAGGCAACAAAGTAAATTAAAATCAAAAGAACGCATTCCAGTTCTTTTAGGTCTGCCGGTAAAAGACCAAATTTTTCTTTCTTTTTCTCTTTTTTTTCTTTCTTTTCTCTCTCTTTTTTTATTTTTTTTATATAAACCAAAATCGTGTCTTTAACGAAAAATGGGTTTTGTTGAAGGCTTTTTGATTGAGTGACTTGGTGATTCGGGTGATAAAAATAAAATGTTTAAGCTCAACGGGGCTAACTAGGGTTGACGTTCGGGTAGGAAAGATTAAAAGAAAATGGTTGGGGCTTGAATGGTTAAGGGTTTCCTAATGCCTAACTCATTTTTATGCAGAAAATACTAATTAAGGTCTTGAAATGTATACCCAAAGCAAGTTCTAATCACACGTATCATGAGGTACTCTCAATTGAATCCAGAATGAAAGTAAAATTGTAAAGGTTTGCAAAAGCTGTTTAAGGCTCAAAAATAAACTCACATATGGATGGAATTGGGTAAAAGTGTTTCATTTTGCATGATTACATATGTTTACTTGATTATTTCTTTTAAGGATATCACAAAAATTTTTTTCAACTTTTATTTGGATTTCTCTTATTTACTTATTTATTTCCCGAAAACGTATATTTATAATTTGGCTTATCAAAAATTGTTTAAATTTTTGGCTTCGTGTCACAAAAATTAATGGTTAAGTGATTTTGTTAAAAATTTTCAATTTGGACCTGTTTTTAGCAAAGTATTAAGTATGTGTCTCGATTAATCACATCCCCACACTTAAAATTCACATTGTCCCCAATGTGATAGATAAATTAAAACAAGGAATGGAAATGAGATACTCCCCAAAATATGATGAAGTCGACTTTTGCCTTTGCTTGCGAGAACCATCGGGATCACCTGAAATATCGTCCATTTATTTAAAACATTAAAATCCTAAACACATAAAATAAAAAGAAAATGACATAAAGTAAAGGATAGATTGGCACAAAACGGCTGTGCCCGGCCTCTGAAAGTGATGTGGATTTTCAAGGGCATACATATATATATATATATATATATATATATATATATATATATACTACATATAATAAGCAAATGACAAGGGCAAAACAGTCTTTTCACCCAAATCTCTTAATTTTAAGAGATGTACATCTCTTAAAGCATAAGTTACAACTCTTTAAGATAGTATCAACACCCATGCTTTTGGCAGATTTGCTTTCTTTCGGAGATCAAAGAGGAGACCATTGACACCCACGCTTTTGGCAATAACTCAGTGTTGCTTTCGGAGATCAAAGACTATCAGAGACCCACTTTCGGCATAGTAGCAGAGATGAAGGTACCATCACCATCACCATCACCATCAGAGTTGCTTTCGGAGATCAAGGTACCATCACCATCAGAGTTGCTTGCTTTCGGCTCAACAAGTATCAGAGTTGCTTGCTTTCGAGACAAAGCGTATCAGAGTTTCTTTCTGCTCAAAGAGTATCAGATGGGAATAAGGTAACATCACCATCACCTCCTCAAAACCCTACATAAAGTCACAACATCCGGATTTGTAGTGTGTTTTTCAACCTACTACAACTTCTTGGAGGTAAGATTCAAAAACGCTTCAGATTAGGTTTTGGATTTTGGATTTTATTGTTAGTGTTAAGAGGTTAGGGTTAGGGTTAGGGTTTTGAGTGATTTGGGTTTAGGGATTGGGTAGTCTGATATGATGAAATTGGAATTGTAAATGGGGGGAGAAGAAAGAAGAGCTTATCCATGACAGCATGAAACCTCTTCTCTGCGTTTCTTGCAATCTGTAATCATCCCCTTCAACATCTTCAATCACCAGATTTTCTTTCTTATATGTCACAGCTTACCATTTGTTACCGTATTATCATTTACTTATGTTTATTACGATTTTAGTATCTAAGACGTTTGTTTTGAGATATGGCCATTTGGGAGAAATAGAATAATGCTTGAAGCCATTATGTTATTATTTTTAATGAAACATTGAGCTTTTCACAACCAGTAGTAGGTCTAGACACAATCAATTCACCTAGGTTAATAGTCTTAGATATTACTTAATGAAATTTGAAAACAAGGAACATGGAAGATGAGTATGAGTTCTCCCCGAATAGTAATCGAAATGAATCCTTCAGAAAAATGCCACCATGATACTGGTTTTTATTAGCCAAAAACATTAAAACTTAATGTTATTAGTTAACTGTATAATTTATGTTGATTTGATATACTAGGTGGATAGTGCTAATAGATATGGCAATATGGCATCCATTATTTTCATCGTCTAAAAGATTATTTTCACATATATTTTAGAAGAGTGGATATATTAGAACATGTAGTAAAAAATTGGTTTTTATATGCACATATATTTGAAGGTAGATCATGTGTCTTTGAACTAATGCTTGATCTGTGCTTGGGATTGTTAATGTGCAGGGAAGGTCACCGGCAAAAGATAGTGCTAAGGATATTAATTAAGAGATTAACCCACTTTGCAGGCGAAGGTACCATTCATAATCCATCTTTCTTCTAAAAGCCAAAGACATACTTTGATGTGTGATAGGAACAATTCAGACGATGAAAATAATCTTTTAGAAGAGTGGATATATTAGAACATGTAGTAAAAAAATTGGTTTTTATATGCACATATATTTGAAGGTAGATCATCTGTCTTTGAACTAATGCTTGATCCATGTGGTTTAGCCATTGGTTAGTTCTCTGAACTGTTGGCTGATATTACATTTGGCATTTTGGTGTTGTTAATCGACTAATCGAGTTTGATGTTCTTTGGTATTTAGTTTTGATTTTGTGGAGAAGAGGGGCAAATGTTTTGCCTGTTAGTTGGCACCAGCTGATTTATTCAACAGCATATATTTTAATTCTATTGAGAAAGTTTTTTTGGTGGTTTCCCTTTCATAGTGGTTAGGGGTTTTCTGAATCAAGATTGATCTCTAGGGTAATAACAAAGTTGTGTTGTTGTAAAGAGTAACGAGTATGGCGTCTCTATACATTGTTAGTGATGAGGTGGATTGATCAACTTCTGCAAACCAATGGATTACTTTTCTGGTCCGTAAGAGTAGTTGTGTGATAGGAACAATTCAGATGATGAAAATAGTCTTTTAGAAGAGTGGATATATTAGAACATGTAGTAAAAAAATTGGTTTTTATATGCACATATATTTGAAGGTAGATCATGTGTCTTTGAACTAATGCTTGATCTGTGCTTGGGATTGTTAATGTGCAGGGAAGGTCACCGACAAAAGATAGTGCTAAGGATATTAATTAAGAGATTAACCCACTTTGCTGACGAAGGTACCATTCATAATCCATCTTTCTTCTAAAAGTCAAAGACATACTTTGATGTAATCATACTTTAAAATCTAAGATCATTTTCTTAATGATAAACATCACTATATATACATCAAATATCCAAACTCTTTGTATATTTGCCTCAGTTCATCCAGCTGCATTTTTTAATGAAGAAAACTTCTGTAAAGAGAACATAATACACATGTAAACAAGTAAATGGTGGTTAATGAAGCAACTAAAAAAGTCCTAAACCTCATCACAAAAACCATCTTTCACGGTTGTCTCATAACCTTTGTCTTTACTTCTATTTACATCAATTACACCAATTACCTACAAAAGAATATTAAATCAGAAAATAGTTGTTAAACTGAAAAGGGAATCATTTATCCATACTTAGAGTAGGAAGTAACAATATATTTTTGTTTCACTGGGATTGAATCTAACTTGAAGCATATCATGATATGAGGGGTCACAAAAGTAAAAATAAGTAGCTAACCAGTTCATATACATAAGCTAAATCCATGGAGATGCATGAAGCATCCTGTCAAACTTAAACTTTGATTAATAGCCTACCAACTAAAGCATAGATATGGAAACAAAAGACTAAAAACTGCAGGGTTAACATGCTCGTGAATACAATTTAATACCTTCTCAACGATATTTACACAAAAATAGTTAGCATGTTCCTGAAGATTTTCAGAAATTCCGAGCTCAAATATCTTGTTGATATGTAGAAGTGCAGAAAGGCTCTGCAAGAAGTAGATAACAAAGTCATATTATGTATAAGCAACATAAATTTTACATGCATGTAATTAATTAACAGCTACAAGAGATACATCAATTTAATTAATTGTGTCTATAATTCATAAAAATAGATCTGCTCCAGAAGCATATTTTGAGCACTATGCAATTTTTTCAGTTAAATGAGTAATGTGCAGGGCAGGTCACCGGCAAAAGATAGTGCTAAGGATATTAATTAAGAGATTAACCCACTTTGCAGACGAAGGTACCATTCATAATCCATCTTTCTTCTAAAAGTCAAAGACATACTTTGATGTAATCATACTTTAAAATCTAAGATCATTTTCTTAATGATAAACATCACTATATATACATCAAATATCCGAACTCTTTGATTCTCACCAAACATGAAATAAAGAACTTTTACAAAACATGAAACAAAGAACTTTAACATGGTAAAAACACATAACATACCTATTTGATTTTTATAAACAACTTGTGGAAGCAATTTGTCTCTAGACATGTAAGGAAGACGTGCAAGCTCCAATGAGGACACCTGCAAAGTAGTGGTGAACTATTGCTCCTGCTTTGCTTTTTACTGAAATTAACAAATGAGTTTTGGTGGGTTTTGTGTTTGAATCGGTGGGTTTTGAGTTGACTATTGCACTTTTAAGGGGTGATTGGATGGGAAAGGGATTGTGAGTATATTTTTAGATATGGCTTTTACCTTATGAGATTATTGCACTTTTAAGTGGGTTTTGAGTTGAACAAGCAACTTTGGTGCTGTGTATAGAACTCATGGATTTAGTATGTCATTTAATATTCACATGTCGTCTAGATTGTAAATTTTATGAACAGAAAGTGAGCATAAGCATACATAATCTGATCATAACTCAAAAACACAGCTCTAAAAAGCTGTCTAATTCTCAAGCAAAATAGTTGTGTGAGAACTCAAGCAATACTTGTTTTTATAGTGTTAGCAATGATGGGGATGGTTGTGGTAGAGATGGCAGCAGTAGTGTTTTAACTTACAATGTCCATGTTAGCAGTAAGAAGAGAAAGGAGAAGACGACATCATGTACACTAAAATGTACCCGACAAACTAACAAATTTATCCAAACCAACACATGTATTGGAGAATTGCCAAATGTATGTCAAATACTCAAATCAAAACGGATACTTGCATTACAAGTTTCAAAAACTAAAACAGTGAGAAGTCTGTTACAGCAAAAATAAAGATAGTACCTGCAACAAAATTACACAAACTGATCAAAAGAGAGATGTTCCCTTGCCCTTCTTATCTCCACCAATTTCGAAATGCTTGCATCTCTGCAAAGAAAAAACACAATGAAACAATCGTCACCGACCAATCAAACACACAAACATTAATAAAAAACATAGGAATACGGCAATTAAAGGCTAACCTTGATCGGGTGCTGGGAGACATGCTTACAGCCTTGGCATTGCAGCCTTAGCACAATCTTCTTGGTGGTTTTTGCCTAAATTATACAAAAAATTCTTATAACTACTGTTTTAGTATAAAGAGACCAACAAAGGCAGATTTTCATAAAATAAATATGTTTACACCTTCTTATAACTCCCCCCCACCACCAAACCCATCGGCTCCGCCACCGGCATCCACTCCTCCGCCACCCCATGCTACTGCAAGCTCCGCCTCAAACACTTCCCCCCACAAACCACCACCATCATCCACGTCGGTTTTCGACCAAAAACGGTTGTGGTGGCGCGATTTGGTGGTGTTGCGTTGATGAGAGAGGTTTGTTAGCGACAACAGCCGCCTCCTCGACAACCCTAACTACTTCAAGCTGCGATTTGGTGGTGTCGATCGATTTATACACTTCAAAACGTGAAGAATTACTCTATACAACTTCACGAAGGTGATAGCTCAAGAGCATCATCTCAAATTCTGAGGTTCTTTTTCTTACTTTTTGTTTGATTTCAGTTTAGATATGAATTATCTAAGTATTGGAAGCTTAATTTTTTTTAGCTAAAACTGTTTTTGTGGGTGGTTGTAGCCGATAGTGGTGCTGATCAAAGGTATACACCGGTAAAGGTAGAACAACGGAGGTGGCTGGTGGTTCCTAATACGATCAATGATAGGGTTTTTGCCCTTTAAATCGATTCTTCTACTATGAAATTTGATGTTGAGATGTTATAGATCGTAGTATTGTATAGATGTTGATATGTGATCTAGCTTTGATTGAGGTTGCTGAATTCGCGGTTTTAGTTGATTAGTTCTAACTTTTCGAATCTAGGGTTTTGATTTGAACATTTAGGTTAAAACTTAAATTCATGAATCGGAACTATGAAGTTGATGATTTTAGGGTAGTGAGAGGATATGATAGGCAATAGGTACTGATTGATAGATGAGAACAATGATTTGTTATGCAGGCTCTTGATTTTAGGCAATTTTATAGCTGGTGAACTGTAATAGCGTTTGTACGATACTAAAAGCAATTAGAGCTTTGAGTTTAATAAATTTGTACATTTTTTTCTCCTTCGACTGCTTTGCTATATGCTGTGCAGGTGTTTTTTCTTGGTGGAAGGTTTATATATGGACCAGATGTTGGATCTGTGTTCCTATCTATATTCCTGATAGTTGCCCCTGTTGCTGTTTTCTGTGCGTTTGTGGCCAGAAAGTTTATTGGTGTTTTTGCCCATAATCTGGGAGTGTTGATTATGGTGGTGTAATTGTATTCACATGTTATGTAAGTTCTCTCAACTTGCTCAGATATTTATTGTTACCTGCATATTTGTATGGAAATGTTAGGTTTGGTTTTTGCCCCAATAATCTAATTTCTGTAATTGGAGCCTTAATAAACTTGCAGTTGGAAACTAGGGATATGACCAGGCTGTGTAGTTTTGTCGGTAATGCTTACTAAATTGAGGATGAGAATATACAATTCTTGGTTAATCGTTTAAGACATTGTTAACACCATTAATGATATGCTTATTACAAACTTACTGACTGGTGAAAGACCAAGGTGCTTGTTTTTGTATCTTACAAACTAGACTTTTTTGTATCTTTCAAACCAGACACATGAATTGCACTCAAGAGCATTCATGGAAAAGTTTTTAAGCTACGGAAACAAGAGACGCAATATGCATTGTTTATAATTTTAGACTTCTAGAGGATCCATGTATGTAACTGTTATATGCCATAGGAAGATATTAAACTATGAATTTTATATTATTTGGTTGACGTCATCATCCATGTAAACTATTATTTGACATATACCAGTGTATTTAAAATGTAAGTATTAGAAAAAACACTAAATAGAACCTTGGATATTGGCTCTAGCCATTGCAACCAACTACAATAGATCAATTTGCAAAATAATCATATTGTTGATTTTACTCCGAGGAGCAATATGATATTGAAGTAATGTGAGTTTCCTAATTTCATTGCCATCTTTTTTGATTTTTTAATAAAATAGATTTGGTTACTATTTTTAATAAATAGTAACCAATCAACTTCATAAGAATTGATCAATCATGGGTTGTTGTTTCAGTGTTGGATTGAAGATTGAAAGCTCAATGTTAGATGGTGAGTTTAAAACATCATCTGCTCTTGATTTTGATTGATCAGCTTGGAAAACCATCTGTTTAAAAGTGAGTTTTTGCCATTGTTTCTATTCCAGTTTCCCACCATTATAAAATTAAATCTTATTAATACCACTTTGTTTATAACAAGGAGTACCTACTTCCAACCGCTTTCTTGGAATCTAAGAATTAAGGTTGCTCTTGGTGCTGCGAAGGGGCTTGCGTACCTTCACAGCCCAGAAGCAAAAGTGATCTATCGCGATTTCAAGTCTTCGAATATCTTGATTGACTCAGTATGTTTTCTCAAGTCTTCGAATATCTTGAAATATGTCGATGTCGTCGCCGCCGCATCGCGCGGGTTCCTTACTAGTATATATATATAATATATATCCATAGTGTTGCGCGGCCAATTTCAAAAATCACTCTTCAGAATCAAGAAAAACGCTTTTAAAGTCACCCTTACTGAAATAATTGGTTGTATTTAAAATAATCTAGTACTATTTCTTGTGTTATTATTCCTTTTTATTTTGAAATTAATAAAACGAATATATTTGAGACTCGTAAATAAAAAGCACGTGATAGAGCTAAACGTTAATCCTCTCTATTTTTACTTTTACTTGAAACACTTATTCGCCTTTAATGTGTCAAATTAACAATATTTTCTAATTTTGATAGTAAAGACAATACACTGCAAAGTGAAAATTCATAAAGTCATGATATGCTTTAGCTAAATCCCTTAAAAAAAGTATATCATTGAGTGTAGGTAATGGTGGGTATCGCCACGTATTTTAGCAAACAGTGGGACTTTTTCTCTAGTTTATTAAGAAAATCAGCATATGGTCACCGTGTCTAAGCAACAGTTGACATTTAACTTGGTATTTTTTTATATAACAGAAAACTTAAATTTAGAGGCAAGATCGTACCTTAAAATACGTTGATCATGTCCTACGTTTTGAATATTTCAACAATCCAAAATCCTAATCCTTTATTTTGTGTGTGTTTCCAGTCATAAAAGCATATGTAGCTCTCAAATCAAACGGCCATGGAACGATATTCCGAAGTAATTATACAAGAAAACAACATTCTTAAAGACAACAAAACTTCTGTCGAACTTGTTGATGAATCTGAAAATGGCGGGTTCGATTGTAACATCTGTCTAGACTCGGTCCAGGATCCCGTGGTGACATTTTGTGGTCATCTCTATTGCTATCCTTGTGTAAACAAATGGATTCATAACGAAAACCCTTTATTAGATATTCCAAACAAGAGCAACCCACAATGTCCTGTTTGTAAACACAATATCTCACAAAAGACTTTAGTCCCATTATATGGTCGGGGCCAAACTACAAAACCTCAACCAGAAAAAACCCGTCTAGACCTAAGTATGTTAAACGTGTGTAGGCCCCAAAGTTCAAGTTGTAGGACTGGCGTAGTACCAACTCGCAAGCTAATAATCACGACTACCAACCACAAACCAAATGATTTATGATGGTACGAAATGCGATCAACCCAACAAGTCCAATGATAGGGAGCTAGGTGAAATGATATACGTGAGGCTTTTGGGGAACACTTAAGCGTCTTTATATGCTTATTCTAGTTCATACAACTTAGCCGCGAGTAGTAGTCAACGAGCCAGAAGGCATGCAATGCAAGCCGATAGGTCGCTTGGCCGCATATGCTTTTTCTTATTTTGTTGCATGATGATGTGTCTTATCTTATTCTGATATGATGTGTCTTATCTTATTCTGATATTTGTGTAAGGCCCCGTTCCCGGGATGCTTACAGCTGGTCGATCGTCGCATATAAAACATATATTTTCATCCTCTTACATAAAAGAGTTGCAGCGGAAACATCTAAACATACCATTCATTTCTATATAAATGCTTTTGCAAGTTAATACAACATTCATTTCAAACATAGTTTGTTCACATTACAATGCAAAAGCATTAAACAAAAGCATGTCATCCAAAAGAGCCGAGTAGCCGCCCCGTGTCATCCTCAGCAACCATTACCTGCTAACTGGAAACACATAAAGGTCAGCGTTGCTGACTGAGTTCTAGTTTTGTAATAAAACATACTTTTCTTTCGTTAAAACCGTTCTTTACTTTCATGCGATCATACATCATACGTACATATAGATAATATCATTATTATCTTCATCATTCATTCTTTCATTAGTTCATTCTTTAACTTTCGTTCATTCATCGTACATTCTTCTCATTCATATTCTTTCATCATTACCTCTTTTCTTTCCATCAAACCATAAACCTTACCCTTCTATTTCGTGGTACTGGACCTAGGCCTATCATAGACCTTTTATAACGGTGTGTAACACCCGGAAATTTCGGTATGAGGTGTCATGCGACTGGAGCATCCAATCGCATGGTAATCGTACGACTGGAGACCCATACGCATGGAAGTCATGCGACTGGAGCTCCATACGCGTGGTAGTCGTACGACTGGAGTGTTCAATCGCATGGAGCTTGGACGACTGAAGGTCCAATCGCATGGAGAGCTCGGGCGACTGAACTGTAGTATTTAAGGGAGAGGGCAGCCCTTACCCTCTCCCCACACGCGCGAAACCAGAGAGAGAAGAGAAACGAGAAAAGGGGAGAAGAAAGCTCGGTTCAAGCGGGTTCGTGAGCCGAAATCGACGTGTAGCAAGTCAAATTGAAGCTCTAACCGAGGAGGCTACTGAGGTGAGTTCTAAGACCCCTCTTTTACACGTTTTTGAATGATTTTGGGGCTGGAACACATCTAAAACCCTATTTTTTTCGAGTTTTGGGTGTTTAACCTGTGTATGTACGTATGTGTATGTGTATGGTACGTTTAGGGCTTGATTCCGGACTAGGATAGGCTTGTATGAGGTTGAGGTATGTTTCCTTATGGATTAGAGGGGCTAATTTGAGCTCAAACGAGGTCTGGAAGGGTTTGAAAGCCGAATGTCGCGACTGCTGTTCATGATGAACTCCAGTCGCTGCCCAGCTAGGGCTAGGCGACTGAAGGGCCAATCGGTCAACTGAGGGATGGCTGAGGCTCAACCGCACGACTGAGGTCTAGTCGTACGACTAGGGCTCCAGACGCATGAGAGTCAAGCGACTGTGGTCCAGTCGCATAGAGGTCCAGCCGCATGAGGACCCAGTCGTATGGGAGTCAAGCGACCGAGGTCCAGTCGTATAGATGTTCATCCGCATTTGCTTAGTCGCATAGGTTCATTCGCATAGCTGTTCAATCATACGACTGAGGGTTCATTCACATAGAAGCCCATTCGCTTAGTGTTCAGTCGCATGCAGGCCAGGTGACTGAAGGGTGCCCAAACGCCCAAGTAGGTTGTTGTGCACGAGGAGAGACATAGTTTGATTGCTGGCCTTCGGGAAAAGAGTAAGGGTAAGTAATGATGTGATAGCTCCTGTTGGTACATGTGAGAGGACTGTCGAGGCTTAGAAGTTACGTTGGGCACGATGACGATATTGTTGCATGTATATGCTTGAGGTATGTATGTTAGGTATGATGTTGCCATAATAGATGGTGAATACTGATGATTTGTAAATACCGATGTTCCTTGCTTCGATGTATGTTTATCTTTCCGTATCTTTACGTGTATTGTTTATGAACGAATAGAAAGTATTAATAACGTAAAGTGAAAGATAATAAAAGAGGAATACGATGATTGAAGGAATCATTAATGAACGAATGAAAATGTGAGAGACTTGCAAGCGAAGTTTACCAAAGTGCACGGCTCTAAATGCCTCAAGCTCAACCGCATGAGGTTCAGCTAATCTTTAAGGTTGCACGTAGAGGTTCCAGTCTTGTGACTGACCTTCGGTGTGGTACATGGTGTATAATAGTTACCCACTTCGGTGGGGGTGTAGTTACCCACTTCGGTGGGGGTGATGTTACCCACTTCGGTGGGGGTGTAGTTACCCACTTCGGTGGGGGTGATGTTACCCACTTCGGTCGGGGTGTAGTTACCCACTTCGGTGGGGTGATGTTACCCACTTCGGTGGGGGTGTAGTTACCCACTTCGGTGGGGGTGATGTTACCCGCTTCGGTGGGGGTGTAGTTACCCACTTCGGTGGGGGTGTAGTTACCCACTTCGGTGGGGGTGATGTTACCCGCTTCGGTGGGGGTGTAGTTACCCACTTCGGTGGGGGTGATGTTACCCACTTCGGTGGGGGTGTAGTTACCCACTTCGGTGGGGGTGATGTTACCCACTTCGGTGGGGGTGTAGTTACCCACTTCGGTGGGGGTGTAGTTACCCACTTCGGTGGGGGTGATGTTACCCACTTCGGTGGGGGTGTAGTTACCCACTTCGGTGGGGGTGATGTTACCCACTTCGGTGGGGGTGTAGTTACCCACTTCGGTGGGGGTGATGTTACCCACTCCGGTGGGGGTGTAGTTACCCACTTTGGTGGGAGCGATGTTACCCACTTCGGTGGGGGTGTTATTACCCGAGTTATGTTTAACTTCGGGGGTGTGGCATAAAGCCAAACATAGCTATGAGGTGAGCAACCTTGTTGTTGCAACAGACTCGATATGGGATCCTTGTCTTGCGACCTCAGTAATCGTGGCTGTGTGCCACGAGGAGGGTAAAATCCTGACACTGTGATCGACCATGTGTATAGAACCATCGCTACATATCCTAGGAACTATGACCAGGAGGGTACCGTGCGTCGATATAGAAGGTCTATGATAGGCCTAGGTACAGTACCACGCTTACAGATTGATGTTATGTGTGGCGATGGTACCCTTAAACATTACCTTAGGTGCTATGGCCAGGAGGTGCGATACACCGATATAGAAGGTCTATGATTAGACCTAGGTCCAGCACCATGATACAGAAAGGTAAAGAATATAAGAGATGTAAAGAAAAGAGATAAATATGAAAGAGTAGAAAGGTTAAAGGTATACAGAGAACGAATGATACATAATGACAATTAATGAGAGAACAAAAGACAGAGAATGAATGAACAATAGTTAAAGATAGTGAACGTACGAACGAAAGAAAGAGTTAAGAAAGAGCGTGAAGGTTAACGATGAACGGTACACGAACGAAAGCTAATGAATGAATGATGATGAAAATATTAATATTATCTACGTGTACGTATGTTGTATGATCGTATGTATGTAAGAACGGTTTTGATGGAAAGGAAAGTATGTTTTTAATATAAAACTAGAACTCACTCAGCAACGCTGACTTTGATGTGTTTCCAGTTGGCAGGTATGTTGCTGAGGATGGCACAAGGCGACTACTCAGTTGTTGAGGCTGGCATCCATATTTTGACATGTCATTATATTTTGAGAAGAAAACGAATGTTATAAAGTTATGAAATGACATGTTTTAGTTATTAATAAAATTTTTAAATTCCATTGCAAAGTAAATGTACGTTTGAAATGTTTTTATGTGCGATAAATGACCAACTGTGAGGTGCCCGGGAACGGGGCCTTACAAGTTGGTATCAGAGCCAAAGTTTAAGTGAAATGGGTAAATTTTCATAATAAACCTAAACTTAAACTGAGAATGGGACGGAAAGGGAAGGGATGCCAATCTGAGTAGCTGCGTACCATCAGGTATTTTCTTAAAGTTAACTGGTATTATGTGCGCATATTATGTGTTTATGTGTTGCTGATAGATTTAGATGCTAATATAGTCAGGACAGGTAATGCTCGGGGTATGAAAAGTAAGGTAAGTGGCTAATCACAACTGATCATTGTAATTTGGAACTTACTATACTTGACATGAACCGAGCTGTTCCCTGGAATGACTGTGTTAGTGTTTGAATTTTTCAGTGTGATAGAGGATGGCCGGTGGTAGAACTTCTAAGGCTTCACGTGGTGGAGGCGGTGGCGGACGTGGTGTGGAACCACGAGTCACGAGAAGAAGACCTAGAGTGGAACAGGTGGTTCATGAGGAATCCGTAACCCCTCAACCGGAGGGCGGTGATGGGAGTGCAAATTTGAGAGCCTCGGTAAAAGAAGCGGTAGTCGAAGAAGTGCATCAGGTCCTGCAGACGATCCTACCGTCTGTAGTGACCGAGGAGATAAAGGCTGTTAGAAACGAGGAGAGACAAGAAAGGGGTAGATCTTCGGGTGAAAGGAGACGGCCCGAGACTGAAATGGTTTTCTTCGATGACGAGGATGAGGAAGAAGAGGAAGCGCATGCGCCGGTGGCGGCACGAGGCTGTAACTATGGGGCATTTCAACGATGCAAACCCCCAACCTTTGACAGTAACGGCAATGCTACTGCCGCTCATCGTTGGGTCAGAGAGATGGAAGCGGTACTGGAAATTAGTGAGTGCCGGGAAGATCAGAAAGTTAAGTTTGCCACTCACTCTTTCATGGACTCAGCTTTGTGCCGGTGGGACAACATAGTCCAAGTTGAGGGTAGCCGGGCTATCGGAAGGATGAGATGGTCAGAGTTGAAAAGGTTGGTGATTGAGGAGTTCTGTCCTCACCGTGAGATGGATAAGGTTGAAAGGAAGTTCCTGCAGTTGGAAGCGGGGATGCTGACCCACCAACAGTACACCACAAAGTTCAACGAAATGGCACGTCTGGTGCCGGATCAGGTGACGCCTCTTTCGCGAAAGATTAAGAGGTATATTCATGGTTTTCCAGCGGATATTTGCAGGCAAATGATCGATCCCGACCGAGTACGTTTAGGTCGACGGTGGATTTGACAGGGAGGTTATACGATGAAAGATCGATGGTGGTGACAGAAGCTAGCAAGAAAGGAGGTGATCGGGATTGGAATGGGAAGTGATTGGGACGTGGCGAAGTCACTCCAAGTAACAAAGGTGCACGGAGGGATGACCAGTGTGTGGTCATAACTGAGGCGGGGTCAGAAAGGTGTGACAAGTGTGGACAAAATCACCCCGGGGAATGTAGATTGGGGACCAATGTCTGTTTCCGTTGTGGAAGGACCGGACATGTGGCGAAGAACTGCGGTATGGGGAGGTGTTATTCTTGTGGGGAAGAAGGTCACATGAGCAGGGATTGCAAGAAACCGAGGGCGGAAGGTTCGGGAGTGAAGAGGACTGGAGGAGAAGGAAGGAGGGCAAACGCCGCCCCAACACGATGAAGCGGGAGGAGGCTGGAGCGGACTCCGACTGGACGACAGGTATGTTTCCGGTAATTTGAGTTTGTGCACTTATGATTTGACTGTGATGCTAGTAGAAGTTTCGTTCCTACGAAGTAGAGATTACTATTAAGGGATTCACTAGGTTATCTGATGCCCTAGAGGATTGAGTGATGCAATTGAGAAAGCTATGTCACCCGTTGTCTGAGGAACAGTTTCAGCCTGAGATTTGTGCATTTGCCTTCCAATCACAGTGTACCTGCAAGGAACCTGAGAAAAGTCGATCTTGGTGTAGTTGTATTCGGAACAACACATAGCACGACTAATGAAAGCCTTTCTCATCAGTTGTTTGGTTTGCAAGAGGGTCATTAATCATACATAAAGAACATCAAACAAGGGCCTGGGGTAAGCAGCAACTTTACGCAAGTTGGAGGCCTTGTTCTTTAAGAACTAAAGCTAAGGGTTCTCCGTGATGCTCTGAAGCTCAATGATTATGACGCCGAGCCTTTTCTCAGATATTGTGATGTTTCTTCTAATTGTAGTGACCGCACTCTACATGGCATGTTTGAGGTCGCAGGTCCTGGTCAGATGGACATTGATCAGTGTGCATGGGTTGCCGACGGAGATAGTCAAAGAGGGACCAGAAGTCGAAAGATGATGAATGATGTAGAGCGATAGGATTCCAAGTAATAGACCGGAAAAGAGAGGGGACAGTATTGCCCGCGAAGGTTTAAGGAACAACAGGTTTCGGGGACGAAACCCGTTTAAGGGGGGTGGACTTGTAACACCCGGAAATTTCGGTATGAGGTGTCATGCGACAGGAGCATCCAATCACATGGTAATCGTACGACTGGAGACCCATACGCATGGAAGTCATGCGACTGGAGCTCCATACGCGTGGTGGTCGTACGACTGGAGTGTTCAATCGCATGGAGCTTGGACGACTGAAGGAACAATCGCATGGAGAGCTCAGGCGACTGAACTGTAGTATTTAAGGGAGAGGGCAGCCCTTACCCTCTCCCCACACTCGCGAAACCAGAGAGAAAGAAGAGAAACGAGAAAAGGGGAGAAGAAAGCTCGGTTCAAGCGGGTTCGTGAGCCGAAATCGACGTGTAGCGGGTCAAATCGAAGCTCTAACCGAGGAGGCTACTGAGGTGAGTTCTAAGACTCCTCTTTTCCACGTTTTTGAATGATTTTGGGGCTGGAACACATCTGAAACTCTATTTTTTTCGAGTTTTGGGTGTTTAACCCGCGTATGTACGTATGTGTATGTGTGTGGTACGTTTAAGGCTTGATTCCGGACTAGGATAGGCTTGTATGAGGTCGAGGTATGTTTCCCTATGGATTAGAGGGGCTAATTTGAGCTCAAACGAGGTCTGGAAGGGTTTGAAAGCCGAATGTCGTGGCTGCTGTTCGTGATGAACTCCAGTCGCTGCCCAGCTAGGGCTAGGCGACTGAAGGGCCAATCGGTCGACTGAGGGACGGCTGAGGCTCAACCGCACGACTAAGGTCTAGCCGTACGTCTGGGGATCCAATCGCATGAGAGTCAAGCGACTGAGGTCCAGTCGCATAGGGGTCCAACCGCATGGGGACCCAGTCGTATGGGAGTCAAGCGACCGAGGTCCAGTCGCATAGATGTTCATCCGCATTTGCTTAGTCGCATAGGTTCATTCACATAGTTGTTCAATCATACGACTGAGGGTTCAGTCGCATAGAAGCCCATTCGCTTAGTGTTCAGTCGCATGCAGGCCAGGTGACTGAAGGGTGCCCAAACGCCCAAGTAGGTTGTTGTGCACGAGGAGGGACATAGTTTGATTGCTGGCCTTCGGGAAAAGAGTAAGGGTAAGTAATGATGTGATAGCTCCTATTGGTACATGTGAGAGGACTGTCGAGGCTTAGAAGTTATGTTGGGCACGATGACGATAGTGTTGCATGTATATGCTTGAGGTATGTATGTTAGGTATGATGTTGCCATAATAGATGGTGAATACTGATGATTTGTAAATACCGATATTCCTTGCTTCGATGTATGTTTATCTTTCCGTATCTTTACGTGTATTGTTTATGAACGAATAGAAAGTATTAATAACGTAAAGTGAAAGATAATAAAAGAGGAATACGATGATTGAAAGAATCATTAATGAACGAATGAAAACGTGAGAGACTTGCAAGCGAAGTGTACCAAAGTGCACGGCCCTAAATGCCTCAAGCTCAACCGCGTGAGGTTCAGCTAATCTTTAAGGGTGCACGTAGAGGTTCCAGTCTGGTGACTGACCTTCGGTGTGGTACATGGTGTATAATAGTTACCCACTTTGGTGGGGGTGTAGTTACCCACTTCGGTGGGGGTGATGTTACCCACTTCGGTGGGGGTGTAGTTACCTACTTCGGTGGGGGTGATATTACCCACTTCGGTGGGGGTGTAGTTACCCACTTCGGTGGGGGTGATGTTACCCACTTTGGTGGGGGTGTAGTTACCCACTTCGGTGGGGGTGATGATACCCACTTCGGTGGGGGTGTAGTTACCCACTTCGGTGGGGGTGATGTTACCCACTTCGGTGGGGGTTGTAGTTACCCACTTCGGTGGGGGTGATGTTACCCACTTCGGTGGGGGTGTAGTTACCCACTTCGGTGGGGGTGATGTTACCCACTTCGGTGGGGGTGTAGTTACCCACTTCGGTGGGGGTGATGTTACCCACTTCGGTGGGGGTGGGTTACCCACTTCGGTGGGGGTGATGTTACCCACTTTGGTGGGGGTGTAGTTACCCACTTCGGTGGGGGTGATGTTACCCACTTCGGTGGGGGTGTAGTTACCCACTTCGGTGGGGGCGATGTTACCCACTTCGGTAGGGGTGTTGTTACCCGAGTTATGTTTAACTTTGGGGGTGTGGCATAAAGCCAAATATAGCTATGAGGTGAGCAACCTTGTTGTTTCAACAGACTCGATATGGGATCCTTGTCTTGCGACCTCAGTAATCGTGGCTGTGTGCCACGAGGAGGGTAAAATCCTGACACTGTGATCGACCATGTGTATAGAACCATCGCTACATATCCTAGGAACTGTGACCAGGAGGGTGCGGTGCGCCGATATAGAAGGTCTATGATAGGCCTAGGTACAATACCACGTTTACAGAAGGATGTTATGTGTGGCGATGGTACCCTTAAACTTTACCTTAGGTGCTATGGCCAGGAGGTGCGATGCACCAATATAGAAGGTCTATGATTAGACCTAGGTCCAGCACCATGATACAGAAAGGTAAAGAATATAAGAGATGTTAAGAAAAGAGATAAAGATGAAAGAGTAGAAAGGTTAAAGGTATACAGAGAACGAATGATAGATAATGACAAATAATAAGAGAACAAAAGACAGAGAATGAATGAACAATAGTTAAAGATAGTGAACGTACAAAAGAAAGAAAGAGTTAAGAAGAGCGTGAACGTTAACGATGAACGGTACACGAACGAAAGCTAATGAATGAATGATGAAGAAAATATTAATATTATCTACGTGTACGTATGTTGTATGATCGTATGTATGTAATAACGGTTTTGATGGAAAGTAAAGTATGTTTTTAATATAAAACTAGAACTCACTCATCAACGCTGACTTTGATGTGTTTCCAGTTGGCAGGTATGTTGCTGAGGATGGCACAGGGCGACTACTCAGTTGTTGACGTTTGCATCCATATTTTGACATGTCATTGTATTTTGAGAAGAAAACGAATGTTGTAAAGTTATGAAATGACATGTTTTAGTTATTAATGAAAATTTTAAATTCCGCTGCAAAGTAAATGTACGTTTGAAATGTTTTTATGTGCGATGAATGACCAACTGTGAGGTGCCCGGGAACGGGGCCTTACACGGTGCATCGCACCTCTTGCCACAGTACCTAAGGTAAAGTTTAGGTGTACCATTGCCATGTGCAATACCCTTCTGTTCCTGGTACTGGACCTAGGCCTATCATAGACCTTCTATAACGGTGAATCGCACCTTTGGCCAGAGTACCTAAGGTATGCAGCAATGGTTCTATACAAATGGTCAATCACAGTGTCAAGCTTTACGCTCTTCATGGCACACAGCCACGATTACTGAGGTCGAATGACAAGGATCCCGTTTTGAGTCAGTTGCGATAACAGGGTCGCTCACCCCATACATTTGCTTGCAAGCCTTTCTTACTTTCATTCATTCATTAATGCATGCATTCATTCATCATGTTCTTCTTTCATTATCTACCACTTTACGTTACATAATACTTTCATTTCATTCATTAACATAACATGTAAAGCCACAGGAAAGATAAACATACATCATAATAAGGAACATCAACATACACAGTAGCATCATCATACAGGGCATCATCATATATACATAGCATACATCATGCATAACCATGCAACATCATCATGCCCAACATACCCTCTAAGACCCCAACAGATGTCTCACTTAAACTTACGGGAACTTCCACGTCAAAACTTACATCTGCACTTTCCCACGAAAGTTAGAAATTAAACTACGCCTTTCCTCGTGTACACCAACCCTATTTGGGCGTATGGGCACCCTTCAGTCGCAGGGCCTCCCATGTGACTGAACATCATGCGAATGGACCAATGCGGATGAACACCAATGCGGATGAACACCCCCAATCGTGCGAATGGACCTCATGCGGATGAACACCCCTAATTGTGCGAATGGAACTCATGCGGATGAACACCAATGCGGATGAGCATTTATGCGAATGGACCCTCAGTCGCATGAATCCCCATGCGATTGTCCCTCCAATCGTGCGAATGAAACTCAACCGTGCGAATGAACCTCAATCACACCCCATTCGGTCGTATGGCCTCCAGTCGGTCGCCTAGCCCTAGCTGATGCAGAATGCAGGTCATCCCGAACCCAATCTACCATTTTTGGCCTCCAAGCTCTTCCAAACCCATTCTAAGCCCAAATCAACCATCCTAAACCTTAGGAATGCATACCACAACACCATTCGAGCACACACAAGCCTGGACACAAACTCCAAACGCATCACACGCCAACACATCCAAATGGGTCAAACACAGACACACATAAAATGGGTTTTCAGATGTGTTCCAGCCCCAAATCAGTTGACAACATGTAAAAGAGGGGTCCTAGAACTCACACAAACTACCCCGAGAAGTAGAGCTTCGATTGGACCCGCTACACGATGATTTTACACACTTGAACCCACCCGAACCAAGCCTTTCTCTTCTTTTCTCCCTTTTCTCTCTTCTTTTTCTCTATGACTGATGTTTCAAGTGTGGGGAGAGGGTAAGGGCTGCCCTCTCCCTTCAAATACCTCCACTCACCCAGCTTTCTCTCGTTGGCAAGTTTGGTCCCTCGAATTTGGGCTTTATTTCTTTTCTTCCTTTTTCTTTCTTCTTCTTCTTTCTTTGGCTTCCAAAGAAAACAACCGGGTGTTACAAGTCCACCCCCCTTATATAGGTTTCCTCCCTAAAACCTGTTATTCCTCGAACAAACGTGGGTAATGATGTCTCATTTCTTCTTCGGTCTCCCATGTTGACTCGGATCCCTTCCTGTGCTTCCACTGTACACGCATAAAAGGAACCACTTTATTCCTCAACCTCTTCTCTTTACGGTTAATGATTTCCAGTGGTTGCTCCACATAATTGAGCCGTTCATCTACCTTGATATCTTCCAGCGGTACAATCATGTCTTCATCTGCCAAGCACTTCCTTAGATGAAACACGTGAAATGTCGGGTGAATTCCACTTAACTCATCTGGTAACTCCAATCTATAGGCCACCTCTCCTACTCGCGCAATGATTCGGAAAGGGCCTATGTATCTAGGGCTCAACTTGCCCCGCTTTAGGAAACAAATTATACCCTTCCAAGGTGAGACCTTAAACATAACCCGGTCACCCATCTGGAACTCAATCGGTCTACGTCATTTATCAGCATACGACTTCTGTCTATCTTTGGCTGCCTTCATGAAGGCTTTGATCCTTTCAAGCTTTTCAGTCGTAGCCTCGATCACCTCAACGCTCCCTAACTCTTTATGGCTGATATCACCCCAACAAACGGGTGTTCTACATGTCACACCCCGACCGATGGCGGAATCATCGAGGCGGACGAATGTGAATCGATTGTTCATAGCACAAGGTAATAAATACGTTGAAATAACATTTAATAACCATTTATTTATTGAATAATGTCATTCAAGTCTCACATTACAACGCAATTAAAGTAAAACCATGAAATATAATATTGTCTTCTTTATTTTTGACTAAGTCCAACCCTATATGAGCAGAGAGAATTCCACTAAATAGCATTTCCTGAAATCATGTGAAAAAGTAACGAGTCAGCTAAAGAAATAGCCGGTGAGTAATCACAGGTTTAAACACACATAAAATTTGATTGAATACTTGAAAACAATTCAATTCACATGGTAATGTTATAACTAACATGCAACAATGTATCATAAATGACAAACAACACGATCAAACCTATTGACTGAATTGACTCGGTCCACAGACGAAGCCTTATAGAATGTATGTTTCCGGTTTCAATCACCACGCGACTAAACAAATGGGGTGGGTTGTCAAACCAATAGATCTATCATTGTTACCGTGGTTGTGTGAATTAATGATCATGTTATCAAGTTTATCTAGATGTGAACACATAATTGCAAGTAAATAACATAACACGCAATGAATTGAATATTAGTATGAAATAGAATAAAAATGAATAACCATGTTTGCGTATGATATCACATGATTTCCCCAAATAATAAAACATGTAAAATGGGCAATGAATACTCACTTGGTATAGCAATATGGTGTGATTAATATGCAAGATTGGACACCAACGTTTTCCTCACGGTTTTAACCTAAGGAATGATGTCTTAGATTTAAAACAATATAATGATTAAAGAATAGATATGAATTAAGGTTTCAATTGGAGTTTGTGAGATTATATAAAAATATTGTAACTCATTTGATATATTGGTTAAATAAAACTAGAATAAAATATTTGAATAATAAGTAATTCGTTAAATAGAATTTATAACTTGATTTAAATAACATTGAAGATCAAGTATGATAAATAATTAAATAATAATAATTTTTTATGATTAATTATTAATAACTTGATCAAAATAATTAGTTGAATAGTTAGTTAAAGGTTTTATAAAAAAAATAGTTTTAAATAATTTATATTTGATTCAAAATAGTTTATAGGAATTTAGAATGTTCAAAGAAATTAAATATGTTTTTATAACATTTATTTTTGTTAGAAGATAAAAATATGTAATTTATATCCTTTAGAATTTTAAAAAAATTAATTAATAATTTTATGGAATAGATTTAACTAACAAATAATTTTTATTTTAGCTTAATTAATACATTAAAATTTTCTGGAATAAAAATGATTTGAAAATAAATAGCAAAAAAATAATTGAGGTGGACCAGGATCGAACCCGGGTCGTTCGTATAAGAGTGTGAGGTTTAAACCAGTGGGCTGTAAGCCCAGAATCTGTTATGGAATTCGTTTTATAATTTAAGAACCAAATTTTCAGAAATCCCCAAATCAATCACGAACCCTAGTTTCAATTTGATTTCCAATTGAGCATGAAACTTAATCAATAGCCGAATTAAGCATAGGGCTTTTGTTTAGCATTCAGAAACGAGTGTGTGTGTGTAACTAATTACCTGAATGATGATGGAATCGATGGGTTGAAGGATGAACAAGTCGCGACAGTTGAGAAATCTATTCGAGTTGATTTTGGTGATGGAATTCAATTTAATGGCACAGAGAGCTTCTCTTGGACCAGACGATCAAAAGCCCTCAATCAATTTCTGTTGAGGTTGCTTCGAATATGGGGTTCGACTAGTTGCAGGTTCGACGTGAAGATGGAGATCGAAAGAGATGATGGGGTTTGATTCGTTTGTAATTCGAGTTGCAGTAAGTTCACATGGGACGTTTTGATGGTGACACTGTGAGTATATAACACCGACTGTAGCTGTTTCAAATCAAACGAGTTTAAGATTGATTCGGGAGTTTCGGGTCACGATTCGGTTATAATTACATGGTGTTATTCGCAATTATTGATATATTTGAATTCGCAACGTTCACAGAATCATTTTCAGTTGATTAATTTGATTGATTGCGTTGATGATCAGTTGAAACAGTTTGAGATTTGAATGTGGTTTTCGGTTTTTGTTTGAACATGATAAACAATCGATTAAGTCCAATTAAGATTGGTTATGTGTTCGAAACAGGTTCGCGACCAGGAGTAACGGTTTGATTGGTTTAATATGGGTCGAATGGGTTGATTTCGATGTCGCCGGAGACGGCCGGAGGTCTTGGCCGGAGGCAGGGGAAAGTGACCGGGGGGGGGGGGGTTGTGCTTTAAACAATTTACAATTTGATCCCTGTAGTTTGAATAGCTTATTATTTTATAACTAAACCTTTTAAAACAAAGTTTTAGTAATTACAGTTTGAACCCCACACTTTATTAACTCCAAAGTTAAATGATTGTCTAAATTATTTATAAAAAACACTATAAAGATTATATGTAAAGATTATATATAGTAACGTATATTTATGTATTTCTATATATATATATGTATAAATATCAACTCATGAATGACACATAAAACTTCTTTATTAATTAAATGGGTACAATCGAAATAGTTAGGTAATGTGTTTAACTTGTACAATTGGGCCAAAGGATTTGGGTTTATATTTTCTAAAATGGGCCGAATGTTACAGTCTCCCCTACTTTAAGAAATTTCGTCCCGAAATTTGATCACGAGGAGGTTGAGACAAAAAGGTGAGGATACTTGGATTTCATTTGGTCTTCACGCTCCCAAGTGAACTCTGGGCCACGTTTAGACTCCCAACGAACTTTGACGATAGGGATTCGGCTACGCTTGAGTTGTTTGATTTCACGGTCCTTGATCTCCACAGGCCTTTCGATAAAGTGCATGGATTCATCAATTTGAACTTCATCGAGTGGAATGCGGAGGTTCTCATCAGCAAGGCATTTCTTGAGGTTGGAAACATGAAATGTTGGGTGAATGTTGCTGAGTTCTTGAGGCAGTTCAAGCTTGTAAGCTATTTTCCCAATACGCTCAAGCACTTTGAATGGACCCACATAACGAGGTGCTAGTTTCCCTTTCTTCCCAAAACGGATCACCCCTTTCCAAGGAGATACTTTTAGGAGTACGAGATCACCGACGTTGTATTCCATGGGTTTCCGTCCCTTATCAGCATAATGCTTCTGACGATTTCTAGCAGCCAGCAAGTTATCACGAATCTTGTGAATCTTATCGGTTGATTCCTGAATCAGTTCAGGACCGGTGATTTGTGCATCTCCTATCTCAGACCAACATATGGGAGATCGACACTTGCGACCGTACAAAGCTTCAAATGGTGCCATTTGGATACTTGTATGGTAGCTGTTGTTGTATGAAAATTCAATTAACGGTAGATGAGAATCCCAAGAGCCACTAAAGTCAATGACACACGCTCAAAGCATATCCTCAAGAGTCTGTATTGTTCTTTCAGTCTGCCCATCGGTTTGAGGGTGATAAGCTGTGCTGAGATTGAGTCGGGTTCCCAAAGACGATTGAAGACTTTGCCAGAAATGGGAGATGAATCGACCATCGCGATCGGAGATAATATTTAATGGCACACCATGACGGCTGACTATTTCATTGATATAGATACGAGCTAGTTTCTCAACTCGAAAATCTTCACGAATCGGTATGAAGTGTGCCGATTTAGTCAATCGATCAACGATGACCCAAATACTATCATAACCGCTAGAGGTTCGAGGCAATTTGGTAATGAAGTCCATGGATATGTCTTCCCACTTCCACACTGGAATATCAGGTTGAACAAGTAATCCAGACGGACGTTGATGTTCTGCTTTAACTTTTGAACAGGTGAGGCATTTGGACACATACAAAGCTATATCCTTTTTCATGCTGGGCCACCAATACTGATTACGGAGATTCATAAACATCTTATCCGCACCGGGATGGATGGAATAACGAGTTTTGTGAGCCTCGCTCATGATGAGGATTCGAAGATCATTGCGTTTAGGAATCCAAAGACGATCCAGAAAATACAACAAACCATTAGGTTTTGTTTCCAATTGAAGTTCAACGCCGCATGACATTTCATCGTACATGTTACCCTCAGTGACTGACTCGTGTTGAGCTTCGAGAATTCGAGTTTTAAGTTCGGATTGAATCGTCACACTTTGGAGTATGACATAATCCTTACGGCTCAATGCATCGGCTACGACATTCGCTTTTCCAGGGTGATAGCGAATTTCACAATCGTAGTCATTGAGTAACTCAACCCATCGCCGTTGTCTCATGTTTAGTTCTTTTTGATTGAAAATGTGCTGAAGACTCTTATGGTCAGTGAATACAACACACTTGGTGCCGTAAAGATAGTGTCTCCAGATTTTGAGTGCGAAAACCACAGCTCCTAATTCGAGATCATTAGTTGTGTAATTTTTCTCATGGATTTTGAGCTGTCTTGAGGCATAGGCTATGACTTTTCCTCGTTGCATGAGGACACAACCAAGACCTTGCTTGGAAGCATCGCAGTAAACAACAAAATCATCATTCCCATCAGGGAGGGTCAAGATTGGAGCATTGCATAACTTTTGTTTAAGTGTTTGGAATGCTTTTTCTTGATCTGGTCCCCACTGGAAAGACTTATCCTTGTGGGTCAAGGCAGTAAGAGGCACAGCGATCTTTGAGAAATTTGGGATGAAACGCCGATAGTAGCCGGCCAAGCCAAGGAATGAACGGATCTCAGTGGGAGTTTTAGGTTCCACCCAACTCTTTACCGCCTCAATCTTTGCAGGATCCACATGAATTCCTTTATCATTTACGATGTGACCAAGGAATTGTACCTCCTTCAACCAAAATTCACACTTAGAGAATTTGGCATATAGTTTCTCCTTTTTCAATAGTTCAAGAATCAAACGAAGATGATGTTCATGCTCGGATCTTGATTTTGAATAAATCAGAATGTCGTCGATGAAGACGATCACGAACTTGTCCAAGTATGGTTTACACACGCGGTTCACTAAATCCATGAACATAGCTGGTGCGTTGGTCAAACCAAATGGCATAACTAGAAATTCGTAATGACCATATCCTGTACGGAAGGCTGTTTTGGGAATGTCGTCATCATGCACTCGTAGTTGATGATAACCAGAACGAAGGTCAATCTTGGAAAAGTATGAAGCGCCTTGAAGTTGATCAAACAAATCATCGATTCTTGGTAGAGGATACCGGTTCTTAACAGTAAACTTGTTGAGCTCCCGATAATCGATACACATACGAAATGAGCCATCTTTCTTTTTCACAAACAATACCGGGGCTCCCCAAGGTGAGGAACTTGGTTGAATGAAACCTTTATCGGAAAGTTCTTGAAGTTGACTAGCAAGTTCTTGCATCTCAGATGGTGCAAGACGATATGGAGATTTTGCTACAGGTGTTGCACCAGGCACAAGATCGATACGAAACTCGACTTGACGAACAGGAGGGAGTCCAGTTAAGTCATCGGGGAACACTTCCGGAAAATCACGAATGATCGGAATATCCTCGACTTTCTTTGACTTCTCATTCGTTTTCACGATATGTGCTAAGAAAGCCACATAATGCTTGCGAAGGTACTTTTGAGCTTTGGTACATGACATAAGTCGAAGGCCTTTGGAAGGTTTTTCTCCATAAATATTTAACACCTTTTCGGGCGCAAGAGGGATCCGGATGATTTTCTCGTAACAAACAACTTCAGCATGGTTCTTAGATAGCCAATCCATGCCTATAATGACGTCGAAATTTCCAAGTTGCATCGGTGTGGGATTGATAGAAAAATCATGCTCGCTAAGGCTAAGGATACAGTTTGGAATAATTGAATCGATTGTGATAGGTTTCCCGTCGGCTATCTCTACCGTAAATGGTTTTCTCAACTTAGTCCGTGCACTAGCAAGTAAGGGCTCAAATTCTAAGGACACAAAACTTTTGTCGGCGCCGGTATCAAATAAAACTGAAGCATAATGATTATTGATTAAAAACATACCGTTCACCACATCGCTATTGGTTTGCGCTTGATGAGCATTGATGTTAAAAGCACGTCCTTGAGCCGTAGGCACCGTGCTGACAAGTTGAGGGCATCGATTGCGGTAGTGGTTCGGATCACCACATTGATAGCATGCACGCCCCTGAGTAATTGCAGGAGGATGTTGGAGAACAGGTGCGGTAGCCGGGGTCTTAGCTGCGCTCTTACACACGTTGAAAGTATGACCGAAACGACCACAGTTGGTGCAGCGACGACATTGTGCATTAGCAGGGTGGTGGTACTTGCAAATATTGCACTGTAGGAAAGTTCCGGTGTAAGGTTTCTTTGCCGGGACTTGATTGTTGGAGACTGGTTGGTAGCTTGGTGCGACTTGATTAACTGGAACAGTAGGGGTAACCACAGCAAAGTTTTGGGATTTAACCTTCCTCTTCTTGTTTTGAGAAGGTTCAGGTTTCTCCTCCTTAGTGGGTTCAGCTGAGGGTTTCTCGGGCACCTTCTTAGCACCCTTCCTAGTCAGGGTTCCAGCCTTAACATGATTGTCAGTTAACTGAGCAGCTAACCGGATGGTATCTTCCAGAGTTGCAGGATTCCTACCCCACACCGTGTCTTGAATTTTCATGGGTAGACCACCGATGTACTTTTCAATGGCCCGGGATAATGGGGTAACCAAGTGGGGAACAAGTAGGCTCAATTCATGAAATCGGTTGGTGTAAGCTAGATTTTCTCCACTTTCTTGAGCTAAGTCCCAGAACTCAGCTTCTAACTTCTTGATCTCATTTCTTGGACAGAATTCCCGAGTCATGAGTTCTTTGACTTCTTCCCACGTTAATGCCAAGGCAGCATCAGTTCCACGGGTTCGTTTCTCCCCGTTCCACCAAGTGAGTGCTCTCTTTTGAAGAACACTTGTAGCATAGCGAACCTTGAGATTCTCGGGACACTCACTATTGAGAAAAGTGTTCTCGATACTCTCAAACCACTGTAAAAGACCAGTGGCTCCTTCGGTCCCGCTAAACTTAGTGGGATTGCAAGAACTGAAGTGCTTGTAAGTACAAGCTCGTGGAGGGTTTGGTGCAGCTTGATTTTGAACAACGTTGTTGCCTTGGTTCAAATGAGTAAGCAGTGTTGGGATGACCGCAGCAACTTTGCGTGCCACTATAGCAGCAATCTTGCGGCCAGAGCTTCTAGATCGGGAGCGGTTTTGACGAGAAGACATGCTGTATAATATGAAATAAGAAATCTCTTTGAGAAACGGGTATTTGGTTTTTAAAACTTTTCAAAATAATAAAATCGTTAATGAGATTGTTTAGAATAACAATGAGAGGTTAGGAGTGTAAACGTTCGGTTCGCAAACCAAAGCGAATACGTTGACTTATCAAAGTATTTGTGTCCACCACAACCTTAATGAGGACATGCGTACCTATAAGCGAATACTAATCTCGAGGGTTCTCAGGTAAGGTAATCAAGTTGTATGAATACCTTGCCTAGACAGAACACCTTAAGATACAGGTATCCCACTCTTCCAGCATTGCATGTTCTCGGTCATGTGACACGGACTTTGACGAGATTTGAAAACCATAAATAACAAATCAAAATTTAAAATTTGAAAACAATTGATTTAGGCACATAATGCCATATAATATGATTTGAGAATTTGTATGTGAAAGGTAAGAATCAAGATATAAGAGAATGTGATAATCATATAAACATAATAGACATAAGTGACACATATAAGCCCTATCTAAACATATAGAATACATGAGAGGACTCATGTGTAAAGGTACTTAGTTATAGTCTAGGTCATTCCATTTCTAATAACCTAATTCCCTATAACCTTGGCTCTGATACCAATCTGTCACACCCCGACCGATGGCGGAATCATCGAGGCGGACGAATGTGAATCGATTGTTCATAGCACAAGGTAATAAATACGTTGAAATAACATTTAATAACCATTTATTTATTGAATAATGTCATTCAAGTCTCACATTACAACGCAATTAAAGTAAAACCATGAAATATAATATTGTCTTCTTTATTTTTGACTAAGTCCAACCCTATATGAGCAGAGAGAATTCCACTAAATAGCATTTCCTGAAATCATGTGAAAAAGTAACGAGTCAGCTAAAGAAATAGCCGGTGAGTAATCACAGGTTTAAACACACACAAAATTTGATTGAATACTTGAAAACAATTCAATTCACATGGTAATGTTATAACTAACATGCAACAATGTATCATAAATGACAAACAACACGATCAACCTATTGACTGAATTGACTCGGTCCACAGACGAAGCCTTATAGAATGTATGTTTCCGGTTTCAATCACCACGCGACTAAACAAATGGGGTGGGTTGTCAAACCAATAGATCTATCATTGTTACCGTGGTTGTGTGAATTAATGATCATGTTATCAAGTTTATCTAGATGTGAACACATAATTGCAAGTAAATAACATAACACGTAATGAATTGAATATTAGTATGAAATAGAATAAAAATGAATAACCATGGTTGCGTATGATATCACATGATTTCCCCAAATAAAACATGTAAAATGAGCAATGAATACTCACTTGGTATAGCAATATGGTGTGATTAATATGCAAGATTGGACACCAACGTTTTCCTCACGGTTTTAACCTAAGGAATGATGTCTTAGATTTAAAACAATATAATGATTAAAGAATAGATATGAATTAAGGTTTCAATTGGAGTTTGTGAGATTATATAAAATATTGTAACTCATTTGATATATTGGTTAAATAAAACTAGAATAAAATATTTGAATAATAAGTAATTCGTTAAATAGAATTTATAACTTGATTTAAATAACGTTGAAGATCAAGTATGATAAATAATTAAATAATAATAATTTTTTTATGATTAATTATTAATAACTTGATCAAAATAATTAGTTGAATAGTTAGTTAAAGGTTTTATAAAAAAAATAGTTTTAAATAATTTATATTTGATTCAAAATAGCTTATAGGAATTTAGAATGTTCAAAGAAATTAAATATGTTTTTATAACATTTATTTTTGTTAGAAGATAAAAATATGTAATTTATATCCTTTAGAATTTTAAAAAAATTAATTAATAATTTTATGGAATAGATTTAACTAACAAAATAATTTTTATTTTAGCTTAATTAATACATTAAAATTTTCTGGAATAAAATGATTTGAAAATAAATAGCAAAAAAATAATTGAGGTGGACCAGGATCGAACCCGGGTCGTTCGTATAAGAGTGTGAGGTTTAAACCAGTGGGCTGTAAGCCCAGAATCTGTTATGGAATTCGTTTTATAATTTAAGAACCAAATTTTCAGAAATCCCCAAATCAATCACGAACCCTAGTTTCAATTTGATTTCCAATTGAGCATGAAACTTAATCAATAGCCGAATTAAGCATAGGGCTTTTGTTTAGCATTCAGAAACGAGTGTGTGTGTAACTAATTACCTGAATGATGATGGAATCGATGGGTTGAAGGATGAACAAGTCGCGACAGTTGAGAAATCAATTCGAGTTGATTTTGTTGATGGAATTCAATTTAATGGCACAGAGAGCTTCTCTTGGACCAGACGATCAAAAGCCCTCAATCAATTTCTGTTGAGGTTGCTTCGAATATGGGGTTCGACTAGTTGCAGGTTCGACGTGAAGATGGAGATCGAAAGAGATGATGGGGTTTGATTCGTTTGTAATTCGAGTTGCAGTAAGTTCACATGGGACGTTTTGATGGTGACACTGTGAGTATATAACACCGACTGTAGCTGTTTCAAATCAAACGAGTTTAAGATTGATTCGGGAGTTTTGGGTCACGATTCGGTTATAATTACATGGTGTTATTCGCAATTATTGATATATTTGAATTCGCAACGTTCACAGAATCATTTTCAGTTGATTAATTTGATTGATTGCGTTGATGATCAGTTGAAACAGTTTGAGATTTGAATGTGGTTTTCGGTTTTTGTTTGAACATGATAAACAATCGATTAAGTCCAATTAAGATTGGTTATGAGTTCGAAACGGTTCGCGACCAGGAGTAACGGTTTGATTGGTTTAATATGGGTCGAATGGGTTGATTTCGATGTCGCCGGAGACGGCCGGAGGTCTTGGCCGGAGGCAGGGGAAAGTGACCGGGGGGGTTGTGTTTTAAACAATTTACAATTTGTCCCTGTAGTTTGAATAGCTTATTATTTTATAACTAAACCTTTTAAAACAAAGTTTTAGTAATTACAGTTTGAACCCCACACTTTATTAACTCCAAAGTTAATGATTGTCTAAATTATTTATAAAAAACACTATAAGATTATATGTAAAGATTATATATAGTAACATATATTATGTATTTCTATATATATATATATGTATATATATCAACTCATGAATGACACATAAAACTTCTTTATTAATTAAATGGGTACAATCGAAATAGTTAGGTAATGTGTTTAACTTGTACAATTGGGCCAAAGGATTTGGGTTTATATTTTCTAAAATGGGCCGAATGTTACACTACATCTCCTACCGTATAGCATCTCATAAGGTTGCATACCAATACTGGCATGATAACTGTTGTTGTATGAGAACTCAGCTAACGGTAATGATCATCCCAACTTCCCCGAAATCAATAACACATGCCCGAAGCATATCCTCCAACGTCTGAATGGTCCTTTCTGACTGACCATCAGTCTGGGGATGATAAGCCGGCTAATATATAACCTCAACCCATGGCGTCGTGGAATTTCTTCCAGAATTTGGATGTGAACCGGGTGTCACGATCAGACACAATAGACACCAGGACAGCATGACGTTACAATTTCCTTGATGAACAGATCAGCCAACCTATCAAATGAATATGTCTCGCAGATCGGTAGGAAGTGAGCACCTTTCGTCAAGCGTCAACAATCACCCATATAGCATCATACCCTTTTCGAGTACGCGGCAGCTTCGTAATGAAATCCATGTGATGTGCTCTCACTTCCACTCCGGTATATCTAAAGGTTGGATCTTCCTATATGGCTTTTGATTCTCGGCCTTCACTTGCAAGCTAGTAAGGCACTTACTCACATACTCCACTACGTCATGCTTCATACCCGGCCACCAATAATCTTTCTTCATGTCTTGGTACATCTTTGTAGCACCGGGATGAATAGAGTATCGGTCTTATGAGCTTCATCCATAATCTTCACCCGTAGATCCCCAAAACGAGGAATCCACATTCGTCCAAACCGGGTTCTAACACCAAATGTGTTTTCACCCAACTTCGCGACCAGACCTCTCATTCTTTCAGAGTTAAAATGATCTTCTTTTAATGCCTCCCTGAAACTCTTCGACTTGCTTCATCACATCAGAGGTCATAATTAGCTGGTACGCCTTCACCCGAATCGGCTCGGGTCTTTCCTTTCGGCTAAGGGCATCCGCCACCACGTTGGCTTTGCCCGGATGGTAATGGATCTCATAATCATAATCTTTTATGAGCTCCAACCATCTCCTCTTTCTCATGTTCAAGTCTTTCTACTCGAAGAAATACTTCAAGCTCTTGTGGTCAGTGAATATGTGCACTTCGTCCCATACAGGTAGTGCCGCCAAATCTTTAACGCAAAGACCACTGCTGCTAGCTCGAATCATGAGTAGGATAGTTAACTCATGAACCTTCAACTATCGGGATGCGTAAGCTATAACCTTTCCTCTCTGCATTAACACACACCCCAACCCCGAGTAGGAAGCATCAGAATAAACCACCAGATCTTCACTTCCATCGGGTATGACAATACAGGAGCTTGAGTCAACCTCGATTTTATTCTTCAAACGTCTTCTCTTGAGCTTAACCCCAAACAAATTTCACATCTTTCCGGTCAACTTGGTTAGTGGAGAAGCGATCTTGTAACTTGGATGAATCTTCTGTAGTAGCCCTCCAAACCCAAGAAACTAGGGATCTCGGATGGCATCTTTGGAGAATTCCATTGCATCACCGCTTCCACCTTTACCGGATCCACCATAACCCCCTCCGGGTTCACCACGTGACCCAAGAATTGAACATCGCGCACCAGAATACGCATTTGGAGAACTTGACGTACAACTTCTCCCTTTTCAACGTCTCCAACACCTCTCGAATGTGACCGGCATGCTCTATCTCGCTCTTCGAATAAATCAGGATATCATCAATAAACACAATCACTGATTTATCCAGCATCGCCTGACACACTCGGTTCATCAAGTCCATAAAGCAGCTGGCGCGTTGGTCAACCCAAAAGACATAACGAGTAACTCATAATGACCATAACCCATGCGAAAAGCTGTTTTAGGAATATCCTGCTCTTTCACCTTTAGCTGATGGTAGCCAGATCGAAGATCTATCCTTGAAAACCAACTAGCCCCTTGAAGCTGGTTAAACAAGTCATCAATCCTCGGTAACGGGTACCGTTCTTCACCGCTAACTTGTTCAACTCTCGGTAGTCAATACACATCCTCATACTACCGTCCTTCTTCTTCACGAATAAAACCAGAGCACCCCAAGGAGAGATACTCAGTCTAATAACCCCTTATCGAGCAGCTCTTGAAATTTTTCTATCAACTCTTTCATCTCAGTCGGAGCCAACCGGTACGGCGCCTTGGCAACAGGTTGGGTACATGGTATCAAATCGATCTGAAACTCGATCTCTCGGTCAGCTGGCACTCCTGACAAGTCTTCGCAAACACATCTGGAAAGTCACACACAACCGGTACATCAGACAGTTGTGGTGTGGGCGTATCCACATCCTTCACATAGGCCAAGTAGGCCCTACATCCACGCCTCATACACTTTCACGCCACCGCCATTGAGATTACTTTCGGGATAGTCGTAACCCGATCACCGTAAACCGTCACCAAATTCCCGTCAGGCGCTGGTAGTCTAATCATCTTCTCGCGACACACAATGTTCGCCTTGAAGTCCGCCAACCAATCCATCCCAAGAACCAAATCGAACCCACCTAAGGTCATCAAGAACGAGCTAACAGGAAACTTATGACCTTCTAGTTCCACATCACAGTCCTCTATCATCTCAGAGATCCTGGTAGACTTACCTATGGCAGTTTCTACAACAAAAGGCGCATCAACACGTCTACTACTAACTGGCACCTTAGTACAGAAAGCAGCAGAAATAAAACTTTTACTAGCACCAGAATCGAACAACATAGAAGCTAAAGTTTGGTTCACTAGAAACATACCAGACACAACATCAGGGTCCGTCCTAGCTTCGTCTTGTGTAATGGTGAATGCCCTGGCGCTCGTCCTCGGTCCTTCACTCCCAGTCTACTTCACCACGGAACCCTCGGCCCGCGGCTTCTTACAATCCTTACTTATGTGGCCCTCCACACCACAGTTAAGACATGGACCGTATGACAGTCCCTGACTATATGCCCCACCTTCCCACATTTGAAGCACACGTTTGATCCCAGCCTACATTCCCCACTATGCTCTCTCCCACACCTACCGCACTTCTTCATACCCGCACCCGATGTGACCACAGGCGGTCATCAACTCGTGCCTTCTTGTTACCCGTCGAGGCATCACCCCGACCAAACCACTTCCCACTCCAGTTTCGATCACTACCACCCTTCCTGCTACCTTCAGCCACCACCACCACGGCCCTCTCATTGTACAGTCTCCCCGCCAAATCCACCGCAGACATAAACGTGCTCGGTCGGGCAGTGATCATATGGCTGCGAATATCCTCTGGCAAGCCCTGAATGTACCTCTTAATCTTTCCTGACAGAGGCGTCACCTGATTCGACACCAGATGTGCCATCTCGTTGAACTTGGTAGTGTAATGCTGATGCGTCATTGTTCCCGCCTCCAGCTGCAGGAATTCCCTTTCTACCTTGTCCATCTCCCGGTGAGGACAGAACACTTCGATCACCAACCTTTTCAGCTCAGACCACTTCATTCTCCTAATTGCCCGACTACCCTCGGCTTGGACTATATTGTCCCACCAACACAAAGCCAAGTCCACAAACAAGTGGGCAGCAAATTTCACCTTTTGGTCCTCCCGGCACTCGCTGATATTCAATACGACTTCCATATCTCTCACCCATCGGTGAGTAGAAGCAGTAGTGCCGTTTCCATCAAAAGTAGGGGGCTTGCATCGCTGAAATGCCCCATAGTTACAGCCTCGTACTGTCTCCGGTACAGGCTCATCTTCTTCCTCTTTTTCATCATCAAAGAGGACTGTTTCAGGCTCGGGTTACTCCCGTCCTCCCGAGGACCTGTTCCTCTCTTGTCTTTTCCCTTCCCGTACTGCCTTAATCACTTCAGTCACCACAGATGGTAAGATTGTCTACATGACCTGATGCACTTCTTCAACCACCGCCTCTTTCACCGAGGCCCTCAAGTTTGCACTCTCATCACCATCCTCCGGATGAGGGGTCTCGGGTTCTTCCTGAACCACCTTTTCAACTCTAGGTCTTCCCCTCTTGGGTCGCGGCTCAGCACCAAGCCCATCACGACCACCACCACGAGAGGCTTTTGAAGATCTACCCCCAGCCATTCACACGCACACTGAAAGATTCAAACACCAACACGGTCGTTCGAGGGAACAACTTAGTTTATGTCAAGTATAGCAAGTCCCTAACTAAAGTGGCCAGTTGTGATTAGCCACTTACTATACTCTTCATACCCCAGCATTACCTGTCCTGACTACATCAGTATTTAAATATACAACCAACACATAAACCACATAACATGCGCACATAATACCGGTTAACAGTAAGAAAATACCAGATGGCACGTAGCTACTCAGACTGGCATCCCTTCCCTTTCCATCCCATTCTCAGTTTAAGTTAAGGTTTATTTTGAAAATTTACCCATTTCACTTAAACTTTGGCTCTGATACCAACTTGTAAGGCCCCGTTCTCGGGACGCTTACAGCTGGTCGATCATCGCACATAAAACATATATTTTCATCCTCTTACATAAAAGCGTTGCAGCGGAAACATCTAAACATACCTTTCATTTCTATATTAATGCTTTTGCAAGTTAATACATATTCATGTCAGACATAGTTTGTTCGCATTACAATGCAAAAACATTAAACAAAAGAATTCCATCCAAAAGAGCCAAGTAGCCGCCCCGTGCTATCCTCAGCAACCATTACCTGCCAACTGGAAACACATAAAGGACAGACAGCGTTGCTGAGTGAGTTCTAGTTTTATAATAAAACATACTTTTCTTTCGTTAAAACCGTTCTTTACTTTCATGCAATCATACATCATACGTACATATAGATAATATCATTATTATCTTCATCATTCATTCTTTCATACATTCATTCTTTAACTTTCGTTCATTCATCGTACGTTCTTGTCATTCATATTCTTTCATCATTACCTCTTTTCTTTCCATCAAACCATAAACCTCACCCTTCTGTTTCATGGTACTGGACCTAGGCCTATCGTAGACCTTCTATAACGGTGCATCGCACCCCTGGACACAGTACCTAAGGTAAAGTTTAGGTGTACCATTGCCATGTGCAATACCCTTCTGTTCCTGGTACTGGACCTAGGCCTATCATAGACCTTCTATAACGGTGCACCGCACCTCTGGCAACAGTACCTAAGGTATGCAGCGCTGGTTCTATACAAATGGTCAATCACAGTGCCAAGCTTTACCATCTTCATGGCACACAGCCACGATTACTGAGGTCAAATGACAAGGATCCCATTTCGAGTCTGTTGCGATAACAGGGTCACTCACCCCATACATTTGCTTGCAAGCCTTTCTTACTTTCATTCATTCATTAATGCATGCATTCATTCATCATGTTCCTCTTTCATTATCTTCCACTTTACGTTACATAATACTTTCATTTCATTCATTAACATAACACGTAAAACCACGGGAAAGATAAACATACATCATAATAAGGAACATCAACATACACAGTAGCATCATCATAAAGGGCATCATCATACATACATAACATACATCATGCATAACCATGCAACATTATCATGCCCAACATACCCTCTAAGACCCCAACAGATGTCTCACTTGAACTTACGGAACTTCCACATCAAAACTTACATATGCACTTTCCCCCGAAAGTCAAAAATTAAACTATGCCTTTCCTCAGGTACACCATCCCTATTTGGGCGTATTGGCACCCTTCAGTCGTAGGGCCTCCCATGTGACTGAACATCGTGCGAATGGACCAATGTGTAAGGCCCCGTTCCCGGGACGCTTACAGCTGGTCAATCATCACACATAAAACGTATAATTGCATTAACTTAAATAAAACATGCAGCGGAAACTTTTAAATCAATCACTTCATTTCCTTTAATAAACACTTTTGCAAAATAATACAATATTCATTACAAACATAGTTTGTTCGCATTACAATGCAAAGCGTTAAACAAAAGAATGCCATCCAAAGAGCTGAGTAGCCGTCCCGTGCCATCCTCAGCAACGTTACCTGCCAACTGGAAACACATAAAAAGTCAGCGTTGCTGAGTGAGTTCTAGTTTTATAATAAAACATACTTTTCTTTCATTAAAACCGTTCTTTACATACATGCGATCACACATTATACGTACACATAGATAATATCATTATTATCTTCAACATTCGTTCGTTACTCTCGTTCATTTAACGTACATCATTAACATTTACATTCGTTACTTTCGTTCACATTCATTCATAAATTCTTACTTTCATTCGTACGTTCCTTACTTTCGTTCGTACATTCATTACATTCATTCGTACGTTCATTACATTCATTCGTACGTTCATTACTTTCGATGACATGTACTATACCCCAAACATTATGCACGAAGCTGATTACTAGGCCTAAGGTCTTTCATAGGCCTCGAACATTGTGCACGAAGCTGACTCCAGTACCTAGGGCAAGTACATTCACCACTTATCCTTTATCTCTAATTCCGGATCAATGCCATGTGCTATACCCGGAACATTGTGCACGAAGTTGATGCTGGACCTGTGGTAATTAAATCACGAACATTGTGCACGAAGCTGATCCAGTCACCTAGGGCAAGCGGCAAGGATCCCATACTTATGGTCAATGACAAAGATTGGACCCCAGTGTGCTTCCTTCGGGGTAGCTAACCCGCACACCGTTGAGCTAACACCTTCATTGGGTGTGCACCTCCATACATTTGCTTGCAAGCCTTTCTTACTTTCGTTCATGCGTTAATGCATGCATTCTTTCATCATATTCCCCTTTCATTATCTTTCACTTTACGTTACATAATACTTTCGTTTCATTCATTAACATAACACATAAAGTCACGGAAAGATAAACATACTCTATAATAAGGAACATCAACATACGCAGTAGCATCATTAAACAAGGCATCATCGTACATACATAACATACATCATGCATGAACATGAAACATCCTCATGCCCAACATACCCTCTAAGATCCCAATGGTCATCTTACATGTACTTACGGGAACTTGTACGTCACAACTCATATCTGCACTTTGCCCCGAAAGCCAGTAATTAAACTATGCTTCTCTTTGGGTACAACAACCCTATTTGGGTGTATGGGCACCCTTCAGTCGCAAGGCCTCCATGCGACTGAACATCATACGAATGGACCTATGCGATGAACACCAATGCGGATGATCACCCAGTCCTGCGAATGGACCTCAAGCGGATGGACTCTATGCACATGGACCTTATGCGAATGGACCTCATATGGTTGGACTTAATGCGGATGGGTACCTATGCGACTGGGCTCTCAGTCGCATGACTCCCCATGCGACTGGCCCTCCAGTCGTGCGACTAAACCTCAATCGTGCGACTGAACCTCAATCGCCCTCCAGTCGGCCGTATGGCCTCCAGTCGGTCGCCTAGCCCTAACTGATGCAGAATGCAGTTCATCCCGAACCCAATCTGCCATTTTCGACCTCCAAGCTCATCCAAACCCATTCTAAGCCCAAATCAACCATCCTAAACCTTAGGAATGCGTACTTGATGTGCTCCAAATTATACATAAAAACACTATCAAAAGCACATCATTTATTCCTTGATTTCTCCCGAAATATGATGATTATGTACTTAAAATCATTCAATTGCGTTTTCAGGTGTTGTGAAGGGCAAGATGGACAAAAGGAGCATAATGGACAAGAAATTGAAGAAATTCAAGCTTAAAGCTCCAAGCATGGGGCCGTGCCTCATTAAGCACGCCCCCATGCCTTGCCTGAAACACACCCCCGTGCTAATTTGGCACACCCCCGTGATTAGACATCTGACAGGACAAAAGTACTGTTCCCCAAAAGTAGTCACGGGGCCGTGCCCCATATCAACACGGGGCCATGATACCCCCTTTCACGGGGTCGTGCCCCATTTGTCACGGGGCCGTGCCCGACAACTCCTGTGCGTACGATCCGACCAACTTTCGTAAGCATTGTACTAACACGGGGCCGTGCCTTTTTGTCACGGGGCCGTGCTTAAACACTCCGGGAAGCCTATAAATAGAAGTCCAAGTTCATCATTTTGGAAGCTTTTGGTGGAAGTGATACTCTGCAAAACTGTCTCGGGAATCAAGTCTTGAAGATCATTTGGAGGCTCGGGAGGTGCATACAACACTTGGAAGAGGCTCGGGATTGTCTAAACACCATCCATTGTGGATCATTGGTTTGATTGTTCTATTTTGTCAATGAATCCATATCTATCTTCTATGTTGTTTGTTATATTACAGCTCATTATGAGCTAAACTCCTATTATCATCCTACTTGGATGAAACTTATATAATTTGTGATGAATTAATGGTGTGATAAATATTATGTTAACGTTATGGTGGTCTTGGGAAAACTTTCGATGGGTAGCACCTACATTTGAACGGGGGGTTATAAGTTTATGGTTTGTAATTGTGATTGTCATACACGGCTGAAAAACGTATGATCAACTTTTATTCATAACAACTATGGCTAATTAACTAGAGATGGTTATTAGAAATCATACGACCTTAACCTTCTGATCATTTACGGGTTCCCTTTTATTAGTCTGAGAAATCTACAGTAATTGTTATGGTTTTCTAAAATTAATGGTATGTTAGAATACAACTTGATCAACTCTCTTCTTACATTAAGTTATGTTTTCAGAAATCGTATGTCGAAAAGGACACAAAAGATTTACCTACATCACTAGGGCCTTGACCTAAGCAGTAAATCTCAACCTGTGTTGGTCCTGGTCACTACGGAGCGGATAGACGAGAAATCGCGCCAGCTCATCTTTATAAACGTTAACACCATTACTTTATTCAATATCTTTAATCACACCACCACTTCATCACAATTACATAAGTGTAATCCAAGTTAGGATGATAGCCTTTATCCCCTGATCTTAAATCCAAAAGTTTCAACTTGTTTTACTTTATTTCTAATTTTTATTGTTAGTTTAAAACCCTAAATAAAAACCCTAATTTACATCAATGCAACTTATCATTCTCTTAAACAAAAATTGATAGTTAATTATAAGGATTGTTGAGTAGTCTTAGTGTGTCCACGGATTGATACTCGGTTCTTACCATCACTATATTACCCCACGATAGGTGCACTTGCCTTTTGTGTGTGTAGTTAGTAGTAGTAACAACTATTTAAAACTGAATCTATGCGAAAAATTCTTTATAAAAATATATATACTTTCACACCGCATCAAGTTTTTGGCGCCGTTGCCGGGGACACACGGCAAGTTTGAAAGACAATCTAAATTTTTGACTGTCCTATTTATATCTTGTTAATATTTTGTTCAAATTCATTTTAATTTTGTAGTTAGTTTGCCTTAGTTAGTTTAGTTACATTTGCCTGATTCATTTTAAGCCTTCGTTAGTTTATGCTTCCTTAAGTTAGTGTATGTCCGACTCGTCTAGTCCTGAACTTGTTTCACCTCTTTCGGAACCTGAACGACTTTTCCGACAAAGGTTACGCGAAAGACCGCAACAAGCAGCAACAATCATCAAAGAAGACATCTCGGAAGATACACCATCCGAAGGAGACATGGCTAATCAAGACGAGGAAATGAAGATGACGCACTATGCCACACCATCAATCGACGGTTATGAGTTTAGTGTTGTCCAACCAGCAATAGCGGCCAACAATTTTGAGATTAAGTCTAGTATTATCCAACTCGTAGAGAACTCTGTTCAGTTTCACGGATTGCAAGACGAAGACCCTAACGCTCACATCTCACGATTCCTTCGTATCTGTAAAACATTCAAAATCAATAACTGTTCAGACGATGCTATTAGACTATGACTTTTTCCATTTTCACTTCGCGGCCGAGCCATTGACTGGCTTGATTCACTTCCGCCTGGTTCCATCACCACATGGGCGGAAATGGCTGAACAATTCCTGTTGAAATACTTCCCACCCGATCGCACTGCCAAATTGAGAAGCAGCATCACAAGCTTTCGCCAAGACGATGATGAATCATTACACGCAGCGTGGGAGAGATATAAAGGTCTCCTTCGGAGATGCCCACATCACGGACTTGATCTGTGGCTGCAGTGTCAAACTTTTTATGATGCAATCAGCGGAGCACACAAACAAGCTGTAGACCAAAGTGCGCGAGGAGATTTCGGAAGTGTTACACCAACAGAAGCATACCAAGCCCTAGAGAAAGCAGCTAATAAGAAGAGCTTTGCTTACAATCCCTTGAGAAACAAAATCAACTCTAGAGGAATTCATCAAGTAGACTCTGAGACGCTGATCACAGCCCAGTTAGAATCCTTAACCAAATGATTCGAACAATTGCAAGCTGAACTTAAAAAGATTCCAACACGATGCAACACGTGGAAACTCACACAAGACCAATGAATGTCCACAAGGTATTATGATGATTGAAGATGTTGACTACGTGGGAGGCCCAAACAACTCATATAACAACAACTCAAATTGGAGGAGCAATCCGAACTACAGAGAAGCGGGTAACAACCAACTATCATCTGGATTCAACCGTAGGCCACCTTACCAACAACAGAAACCAACATATCAAGGTCCAAGCAGTAGTAATCAAGACCGTGGAGCATCATCAATGGAAGATTTATTGCAGCAATTGTTGTTAACCACACAAGCCATAGATGAGTACATCCGGAAATCTGATCGAAGAAACGAGGAAAGGTTCCAAAGAAACGAGGCTGACATCAAAAGAAACAAAGCATCATTGCAAACCATTGAAAACCAGGTAGGTCAGATAGCAAAAAACTATCTGCGAGACCAAAGGTGCTTTGCCTAGCAATACTGTAACAAACCCTAATGCTCAAGTCAAAGCCATCACCACAAGAGTGGCAAAACCACTCAAGGTGATGCACCTGTATTACAGCCCATCCTTGAAGAAATAGAACTCGAGACACCACATAATACAAGTGACAAGCAAAAGCAACCTGTCATTGTTGAAGAACCAGCCAAGAAATACGTACCACCACCACCTTATGTTCCACCACCTCCATATCCCGGTCGTCTGAGACTACAACGAATGGAGGCACAATATGGCAAATTTCTGGGATTGTTCAAGCAACTCCACATTAATCTGCCATCGGTGGAAGCCATAGCCCAAATGCCAAATTATGCCAAGTTTTTAAAGGGTGTGTTGTCAAACAAGAAGAAACTGGAAGAGTTATCACATGTAGTTTTGAATGAGGAATGCTCAGCAGTTCTTCAAAACAAACTACCTCAAAAGATGACTGATCCAGGGAGTTTCACCATACCTTGCCTAATAGGAAATCTTTCTGTCAGCAACGCGTTAGCCGATTTAGGTGCTAGCATTAACCTCATGCCTTATGCAGTTTTTGAAAAGTTAAACTTAGGTGAGCCTAGACCTACTCGTATGAGCATTCAATTAGCTGACCATTCTGCCAAATATCCGAGGGGCATTTTTGAAAATCTCTTAGTTAAAATCGACAAGTTCGTATTTCCCGTTGATTTTGTGATCCTCGACATGGATGAGGATAAGAATGTTCCTCTCATCTTAGGTCGACCTTTCTTAGCAACCGCTCGAGCCCTCATTGATGTTTGCACTGGCAAACTCACACTCCGAGTGGATGAGGAGGAAGTGACATTTGACATAGGACGATCCATGAAACATCCTCAACATCATGACGATTCACTCTATTATATTGATGTTTGCAACTCAATCATAAGCTGTCATCTAAAGAACACTCGTCAAATTGAAGCTTGCGATACTCAATTAATAGAAATCCAGACCACTGAGCCCGTCTGTGAGCACCAGATCATTCCAGAACTTGAAGTTGATGAAACATCATCTTGTCAAGAAGCATTTGAGATCATCGATCAAGAATTAGAACCTAAAGCCAAACCTTCTATCGAGGACCCTCCGGCTTTAGAACTCAAAGAACTTCCGTCTCATCTTGAATATGCTTTTCTTGAAAACACCTCTCAGCTTCCTGTCATAATCTCATCCGCCCTATCAAAAGAGGAGAAGAACAAATTGCTCAATGTGCTGAAGGCACATAAACGAGCAATTGCATGGAAAATCATGGACATCAAGGGAATCAATCCATACTTTTACACTCACAAAATATTAATGGAGGAGGACTTCAAATCCGTCATTCAACCTCAAAGACGTTTAAATCCGAGCATGCAAGAGGTGGTGAAGAAAGAAGTAATCAAACTGCTAGATGCCGGTTTGATTTACCCTATTTCTGATTCGCCTTAGGTCAGTCCCGTCCAAGTTGTTCCAAAGAAAGGAGGAATGACTGTGGTAGCTAACTAAAAGAATGAGCTTATTCCAACTCGTACGGTTACAGGATGGAGAGTTTGCATCGATTATCGCAAACTCAATGACGCCACAAGAAAGGATCACTTTCCTTTACCTTTCATTGACCAAATGCTCGAGTGACTCTCTGAAAAAATGTTCTATTGTTTCCTCGATGGTTTCTCAGGGTACTTTCAAATTCCCATTGCTCCCGAAGATCAAGAGAAAACGACATTCACTTGTCCATATGGCACATTTGCGTATCGACGAATGCCTTTTGGATTGTGTAATGCTCCTGCTACATTTCAAAGATGCATGGTAGCAATTTTTCATGACATGATTGAACACTCAATGGAAGTTTTCATGGATGATTTCTCATTCTTTGGAAACTCATTCAAACAATGTCTTGAAAACCTGGAAAAAATGCTGGTTAGATGCGAGGACTCTAACCTTGTTCTAAATTGGGAAAAGTGTCATTTCATGGTTACTAAAGGAATCGTGTTGGGACACAAGATCTCTCGAGCAGGCCTCGAAGTTGATCAAGCCAAAGTTGACACTATTTCCAAACTGCCATATCCCACAACCGTGAAAGAAATTAGAAGCTTCCTAGGTCACGCAGGATTCTATCGCCGTTTCATTAAACACTTCTCAAAAATCGCACGACCGATGACTCAACTTCTTGAGAAAGATGCAAAATTCGTGTTTTTCAACGAATGCATCAGTGCATTTGATCTGTTAAAAGATAGGTTGGTCACCGCTCCAATTATGGTTTCCCCAGATTGGACGTTACCATTTGAACTCATGTGCGATGCAAGCGATTTTACGGTAGGAGCCGTGTTAGGACAAAGGAAAGAAAAGCAATTCCACCCAATTCACTATGCGAGCAAAACCTTAAACTACGCACAAGAAAACTACACAACCACCGATAAAGAACTTCTCGCAGTAGTTTTCGCATTTGACAAATTCCGCTCGTATCTAGTCCTGTCAAAAACAGTCGTCTATACCGATCATGCAGCCCTACGTTATCTGTTCAACAAACAAGATGCAAAACCGAGATTGATACGATGGATACTTCTGCTTCAAGAATTCGAAATTGAGATTCGTGACAAGAAAGGAGCAGAAAATCTAGCGGCTGATCATCTTTCGCGTCTTGAAGATTCGAACCATCCACAAACCGAGGAATTCAAAATAAACGATAATTTTCCTCACGAATTCCTTTTGAACATCCAATCTTCAATCGATGAGTATCCTTGGTTTGCTGATTTCGCAAACTATTTGGCAAGCTGAATCCTTCTCAAAGGAATGACTTATCAGCAAAAGAAGAAATTCTTTACTGATCTTAAGCATTACTATTGGGAAGATCCGTACCTATTCAGAATCGGTGCGGACCAACTCATTCGAAGATGCGTGTACGGAAGTGAAGCGGAACAGATCCTAAGGCACTGTCATGAAGGACCCACGGGAGGCCACCATGGAGCAACTCTAACAGCCAAAAAGGCCTTCGATTCTAGATTCTATTGGCCCACGATCTTCAAGGATGCTCACAACATGGTACGCACCTGTGATGCATGTCAAAGAGCAACCAACATCTCGACACTGGATGAGATGCCTCAGAAACCCGTTCAAGTATGCGAGGTATTTGATGTATGGGGTATTGATTTCATGGGGCCATTCCCGGTATCATTTGGAAATCGTTACATCTTTGTAGCAGTTGATTATGTCTCAAAATGGGCCGAAGCTCAAGCGCTGCCTACCAACGATGCAAGAAATGTTGTTAGATTCCTCAAGAAATTATTCTCTCGTTTTGGTACCCCCAAGGCTTTGGTTAGTGATCGAGGAACCCATTTTTGTAACAACCAGCTCGAAAGAGCAATGGCTCGTTATGGAGTAAACCATCGCTTTACAACCGCTTATCATCCACAAGCGAATGGGCAAGCGGAAGTCACTAATCGAGATATCAAGCGAATCCTGGAAAAAACCGTAGGACAAAATCACAAGGACTGGTCTGCCAAGCTAGACGATGCATTATGGGCTTTTCGAACAGCCTTTAAGACTCCCATTGGCACAACACCGTTTAAACTCGTTTATAGGAAGTCGTGTCATCTACCTGTGGAACTAGAACATAAAGCCTGTTGGGCACTCAAAGCAGCAAACCTAGACCAAGGTCTTGCAGGAAAGAATCGATTTCTACAAATCCATGAACTAGAGGAACTGAGAGAACAAGCATACGAAAACGCTAGGGTTTACAATGAAAAGACAAGGAAATTCCACGACTCTCATTTAAGGAGCATTAAACGATTTCATGTGGGGGAACGTGTCTTACTGTATAACTCTCGTTTACGTCTGTTTCCCGGAAAGTTAAAATCACGTTGGCCTGGACCATACACGATTAAAAATGTGTTTCCAAATGGTGCCATCGAAATTGACAACCACGACGGTTTAAGTTTCAAAGTGAATGGACATAGTTTAAAGCCATATAACGATGAGCCAACCAAGATTTTCTCGGAGGAATTACACCTCCGCCCCGACGAGGATTAAGTGTGGGGAAGGGTCGCGCCGAAGACCCGAAACGAAAACACGGCACTTGTACATAGATTTTGTCTGAAATTTTTAGCTTTTTGTAGGACTCCCAAGCACAAGCACGGGGCCGTGCCCCACCAAGCACGCCCCCGTGACTCTGACAAATATTTTCCACGATCTCCGCTGATGACTCTGGAACGTTACAGGACGAATTTAAGGCGACTTCTGACAAGCATGGGGCCGTGCCTACCCAAGCACGCCCCCGTGACCAACTTTGCAGACCTGTGTATAAATACCACACTTGTTCCAAG